>JAMKCH010032899.1:0-35166 GCA_023653785.1 Ophioderma brevispina
TGATTGATTCTGGCTGTGGCTAAATTCAGATGAAATAAAATTAATCTAATCTACTTTAGGCTTTCTACTTAAAATATCATAGTCAATCGAAATGATAATTCGTTACCCCTGTTGTTTCTCACACAATACCGAAAAATATCTATGGTTTTTTTTTCAATATTCACATTTCTCCCTCTACTGCCTCATGTGATTTGAAACAACCCTAATATTTTTTCCTATTGCTTGCAAA
This sequence comes from Ophioderma brevispina, assembly GCA_023653785.1. NCBI lineage: Eukaryota > Metazoa > Echinodermata > Ophiuroidea > Amphilepidida > Ophiodermatidae > Ophioderma > Ophioderma brevispina. The sequence goes on from JAMKCH010032899.1 coordinate 230, forward strand.
ACCTGCAGGGGATACTAAATGATTAGTACTAGGTTATATCAGTTAATCCATGTAGCTAGCTTATAGAGTATCGGAAGCCATCTCGGATGCTATAATTTAAGGAATTTACCATCACATTCTTGAAAAGTATTACTATGGTTTAATTCATTTCTTGCTTGCCAACACACCAGTAGATACAAAATTACCAACCTGCATTCCAAAAGTAATAGGGATCTAGGATTGCTTATTCTACTAGCGGCCTTTTCGTGGCCATTTTTATTTTGTATGCGTTTAGAAAAATGCTTAGGTTTTCTCGTCGGGCACCCATCGAATTCAGAATCAACAAAAAACAAATCTAGTCTAGAAACTGTTGAAAACGTATAGCAAATAAAACAGGTTGATATCATTTATCGATGAACCTGTAGCCTGGACTACAGGGAGTGGATTCCCTTCCTTTACTCAAATTAAAGGTTCATGTCCTCTATTTACCAAATTCGGACCATTTGTAATATAACTTTTCAAGCTACGTCCAATGGCGGGCAGTTCCTTCAATTGATAACCACTTAAAGGACTATTTCTTCAATTGCCAATTAAAGGGCCTGATGTCAATTAACCATTAAAGGCCTTCCCCCCCATTTACCAATTCAGTTATTCCCTTATCTTATTACAAAAACCATTCCTCCAAATAAAGGGTCGTTCCTTATTTCCCGAAGTTAAAGGGGCGATTTCTCTGCTTACCTTTGAAAAGCCCATCTAATCATCAGTTAGCATGGTCTGTTTATGCAATTAACTTGACAGCAACGAGACTTTTTTTTTGGAGGAGGATGAATGTTCTCAAATTGCTCTGGATTGGTTGTAGACCCCTACCGTTACAAACAAAACTGCAAAACTTGTTTTGAACTTTCCTGATATCGTATTCGTCCCTATAGAAAACCGCATGCTTTGATTTTCTGTCGTGCACGTGCACGACAGAAAATACGAACTCATCTTATTAACTTAAAGATGGCGCATTCGGCTTATTCATTCAGGTGTTATCTAATGCCTTGGTAAGCATTTCAGTATCAGAAGTAATTCTAAAAACAATTGTGGGCGCTCTTTCTGGAATGTCCTCAGGTCTTTTAAAGAGCCAGTTCACTTACAAATTAAAGGGCTAGTACTATTTACTGCATTAACCAATTAATGGCCATTCCTTCATTTACCAATTAGAGGGTCATTCCTTCATTTACCAATTAAGGGGTCATTCCTTCATATACCAATTAAAGGGTCTTTCCTTCATTTACCAAGGTCAATTCCTTCCTTTAAAAAGGGTCATCTAACTGACCATTATCTCTTCCTCGCTCTCTGAAATGGTTGTACGCATATGTTTGAAATTCACTTCAATTTCTTCAAGAATTTTCTCAATCTCGTCAGCTTGTACTCTTATCTTAGTTGCAATTTCATTCTTCTCGCGAATTTCGCGCCCACCCTTCACACATTCAAAAACACTAAACCCAATTGAAAGAGCAGCGCCTAACGAAGCAAGCGCCGCAGCTGCTCTAGTCCCTGCTGCAAAAAGTACCTTCCCGCCCATTACCGGGATCTTGGCCGGGACGCTTACTGGAGTCCAAACCACCACTTTGGACACCTTTGTAGGTGAAATATGCACACCAGCTAGTTTTAGGATCTTCACAGCTCTGACTATTGATAGGTTGGTTTTAGCCATTTTAACTGTTTTATAAGTTTTACAGACGGAATTTTTAGTGGCATTTGCAAGAGCATCTGCTGGCTTCATCCATCGCTGTATCCACTGTTGGCCCTTTTCGGTGTTGAAGCACTCTTGGGCAGCCGTAATTGTTTCACAATCTATGGACAGTTTCTCAGCAAGGGAGTTGACCTCTTGTTGAATTCTTTGTAAAGATTCTTGACTTTCTTTCTGCTTTTTGCTGTCCAGTATGGCCCTTGTAGTAGCAGCCGTCCCATTTGTTACAGTCCCACCAATACCTGTACCTACACCAACCGTCACCAGTGCCAATGATGCACCTAAACAGAAAGGGGCCGCTAATATTCCAGCAATAGTTAGGCCACCGCCAATAATACCTATGACTCCGCCTGCTACCTTGTCACTGCCCGACCCAACAGCTACTTTGTCGAGGTAATCTGCAATGGGTCGAACCTCATTTTTTATTCTCTCTCTGATTTCTGCGCAAAGTTTCTCGGGATCGAAGTCACTGTCCTCTGGATTAGCCCATCTGGATATCGCAGCGTCTAATTCAGATAATGTCTCCTGTAAAATAAATTGAATAAAAAGTGTTAACATTGGTGGTCTATGACTGAAGTGTTGGGAAATGTCCAGTAACTGCCAACTCCATCGCCAGTGTGCTTGTAAACAATGGTCGTTTCATCAATCCCGACCGTGTTCACTCTACAATCTAGTGCAACATTCGTTGGGACAATGAGCTTCCTGACCCCATTTTTACTACCTATGATTGGAGTATTTTGTGAGCACATGCTTTCTTTGAGGTTAACATTTATTTACCTTTCTTACCTCCCCTCCCGCCCCACCAAGCAATGTTGAGGTAAACATACAGCACCATAACTCACAGGTACCAATATCAGCCAACATTGATATAGGGGAGCAGGGAAAGAGTCATTATGACAAAGTGTCCCAACAATTTCGCACAAGATTGTAGGATGGTCAAGAAGGAACTGTCGAAGTTGTGATCTTTCTGACACATTCTCTTTGGAGGAAATGGAAAAGGTTCCAGTTCAAGATAACATTTACCCAGAATTCCACTAACTTTTTTTCTCATTCTGCCTTGACAAATGCGAGATCTCAAAGATCTGGCGTAAATCAACTGTGATAGTCCTGCCGAAACCACACAAGACAAAGCATGGTCCTAAGAGCTACCGTCCCATCTCTCTGCTCTGCGTTCATTTCAGCTACTTGAGCGACTGACTACAGCTGGATCAACCCCATCATCGATCCTCAGCTACAACGTGAGCAGGCTGGCTTCCGTCGTTGCAGATCCAAAGTGGACCAGGTCACTCTCCATATGCAGGATATTTAAAGGAGAGCTTCGAAGAGAAACAGAAAGCTAGAGCTGTGTTTGTTGATCTGACAACAACCTATGATACGGTATGGCATAGAGGGCTTACGTATAAGCGCTTCATAGACACATTTTAGCATTTATCCTCCAGCTTATTTCCCACCGAAACTTCATCCCTAAAGACCAGTGAAGGACAGCAAATTAAGTTGGCCACGAAGAATAAAACAAAGGCATTCCACAGGAATCTAAACTTAGAACCTCTTTCATCTTGTCAATACTTAATTTTATACTTGCCAGAGACCACCTCTATGAAGTATGAATATGCAGATGACCTGGTTATACCCTCAAGACTGGCAAATCTTGGGATACAGTCAAGTTAAAGGAAATATGTCATATTCTGAATATTTGGAAAATTTGGTATGGATGGAAAGCTTAAGTAACGTAGATTACAGATACATCAAAATAAGTGAAAATTGTCCCACATTTTGTTGTTTAGTCATTTTGCCTCTTTTAATTACGCCCATAGCTTGCTCTAAACGATTCCGACAAAATCACTCGCAGGCAAATGGTGACGTCAAGTGATGACCATCCATAATTTACGACGTCGTTGTGAACCATCATATGGCAGTGTTGCCACTTTCCTATAACTGCGATCGATGTGCTTTTTTATCATCACAGAATAATTAAAACACAAACGACTGAAACAAAACTATGTCATTCTGTAACCTATTTTCAAATTTTATTATTACTTTCATTAATCCAATCATATCACACGTGTCCGCAATAACACTTCGAGTCAACACCGAATGTTTTGGCATCACTTTGACGTCAGGAGGAGAGCAAAATTGGGCGCTTTTGATCAATGAAGCCGTGGCAAAAATCCGCCCGTTTTCTTCGTATGTCAAAAAAGCAAAAATTAAAATGGCCTCTATTTTTTGTTATTTTACATCAAAAATGGTATTTTTTTTTTTTCGGGAATTCGTGATGTATGTACATATATTTTATGAATGTGTCAAACTGAGGCTTGACAAAAATCTTGACATATTTCCTTTAAGTTAGAGTGGTCAAGAGGCGGCAATTAAATGTGTTGACGTTGGTGGAGCCGCTCACTGTGACTGGTTGGGATTTGTAGCAAGTCTATATCAACCGGTGGACGGAAGGTAAGCCCTCTTGAGATTGTTATCCGCAGTCTGTGACGGAGAGAGCCACATTTGCAGGCTGGAGATGGTCTCGGCCCCCATCGGTGCATATGGCTATTGAAGCGACGCTCACCTTGTGCGCATCCTGTTCAAGATGATCCATTTGGTTTATGTGGAAGGGTTCTACCAGGTGAGAGTTCTTTCATAGGTGTGATAGCGAGTTGGTCTAGTCTTGGAGTATCTAGCCAGGCAGTGTTCCATGTATGTAATATTGAATAGAGAAGCTAGAGAGTTTAGCAGCATGACGACAGAAAGGTGTCGACGAGAGCCAGTTTCTGTCTGCCGAGCTGAGTGTCATTCTTTACCAATGTTTGCAAGCTTGAGGTATTAAGATTACGTCAAGAGTAGCCCCGATTTGTCGCCTAGCCGGTACCAGCTGAGGAGCAAGTGTAAACCCCTTCGTACACAACATCAACGTTAGTTTATTATGCACCAGCAAGGAAGACTGTGCTCCATTTGGAGCTAGGAGTCGGCATACACCAACACCTCAGTGGACATGAGTTTAAATGAAGAGCCATGCGTATTGTAACATGATCAGTACAATGGCGGAAATATTCAGGAATTTTTTCTTTGGTTCAGTGGGATGCTCTATTCATTCATGAATAGAGCACCCAAACAAAAGAAACTCCTAAATATTTCCTCCACTGAACATGATGCCTACGCCCAACCCGTAAGACAAACCTCCCGTTCCGGCTGTGTATCGCCCACCTGACAATCAAACGGAGAATTAGCTATAGGCTGGCCATAGTAATAAGATCTCAGGCGCCTGACCATTTTCCTCATAGACAAAAATAAACAAGACATGGACGGTGTAAGTTTTTGGTTGGACGCTTTATGTCCAGTCTGTTTAGGGCGGGGTTTGACCAAAAGTCCAGCTCCTTCTGTGGTGGCAGAAGAGCAGACACTGATCATCTCACACAGCCTGGCGCCCCCGCACAGGTCATCAAATTGTAGCTTATGGCTGCCTAAAGTTAGAATGGCACCAACCAAGAAATGTCTGATTCACAATGGTTTGAAATTTAATGCTTGGGTTCAACCATAGGTCATGGCTATTTATAATGACATTTTAGGTGGTTTCAATGTTGTTTATTGGTGAACTCCACCTTTTTAGTAATTAGACGAATACATTTACCAAAGGGGTTGACTTGATTTGGGAAATTATGACCCTGTAGACCACCATAAAGAGACTGAAATACTTTGGCCATGTTGAAAGAATGCAACCCACAAGATATCCAAAAATGGCACTAGAAGGCACCATCGAGTGAGACCCAGAGGCTGCCCTCCCCATAGCTTGACTATATTCTACAGGACTGCAAATCAAGATCTATTCCCAAGCTACCAGTGCAGCTGGGCTGGCCATGGACAGAAAGACCCGGCTCAGTATCACCATGCAGAAGCCATCACGAGTTCTCATACCTGCGTGGACGGCAGAAGTGAATAAGTCAAGATCTTGTAGGGCCATTTTTAACCAGCTTTTAACCGCACATAGAGCATGTAGAGTATGGGCAGAATTGCCAGGAGGCTTGGGCAGAAATGGTCACTGAAAAAATGGTTGATATACTAAACTAGGGCTGTTTTGGGAACCTGAACCCCGGGACTGCAGAAAAAAAACCGGGAGAGGGAAAAAGCTCCCGACCAAGAGATCACTGTTTGTTATTGTTATGTAGCTGATGTATTTTGCGAAACGAAACAAAACGGACTCACTGATGCATTCCATTGGATTACACGGTTTATTCTGTCACACATCAACATCAAACAATGGATGCAGTAACCTCTTCCGTTTCATTTTTGCATAATACAATAAGCCTCAATTCTACCAGTTGGTTCCCTTTGATTATTTAGGGAGTCTCCGTAACCTGACCCATCTGACACACTTTTTTACTGACACACTTATAATTCGGAAACCTTAACGGAATAAACCATGTGCTTTATTCCGTGAAGGGTTTCCGAATTCATAAGTTTGTCAGATGAGTCAGGTTACGGAAAATCCCGATTATTTAGGTATGTAGAATACCTTTAAACATGGATCGATGGAAACAAAAGAAGCTCAAGTAAAACGTATGGAATTTAAACACGCCTACTGTCGGCATGATTTGCACATTAGCCAGGATTAGTTGTGAGAAAAAGAAAGGCATGTTTAAACATCCGGATTTATCGGACATAGTAAGATGTGCGATAATTCCGATTGCCAAGATGTTGGAAATGTTGTTCTTCGCACACTATTTTATCAATATGACAATATATTGTGGGGCTGAAATGTATGAACATTTATTTCACAGCTATGTGAAAAAAGGGCCACCCTGTAGGACTAACTCTGGTTTAATCCCGGAACTAAAGTTAGACTCCCTTTGCGAATACCGGCCAATGAGTTTGAGTCACTTTTTTAAAAGCATGGGGAAACTGTTTGTTATCACGCGATTTTTAGGCCACCTACCAAGGCTTCTGTCTCTGTGAGGTTCATGATCACCTGTCAACCAGACTTTTTTCACGCACTTTATTCCTGAAGAGAGAGAGAGAAGAAAAGAGAGTGGACAATAACAACTTGAGCACAGGGGCGTAGCTATATATAGACCTGCTGGTCACGCCCCTGTTTGGCCAAATACTAGGAAAAGTATACAAATTGACACGAGACCCAAACGAATGTAAGAAGATATGGACACAAGAAATACGTTTTAGTCATTTTGGAAATGAAAGCGTTTAAAGTATTCAAAACTTTAAAATAAGTTCAAAAATAATGTATGACCAAATATGGTATTAGGAGGAAACCTGGTAGGCCTATGTAAATGATTTTCTTAAATTTAATATGACACTCGAGGTGAGTTAAAGGGGCACACAGCGATAATGCAAGAGAATGCAAAACATTGGAAATATTTTATTAGCTTATAAATCAGGGGTAATTGGGTACAGTTCGGATAAGCTACTTTAATGTACGAAAAAAATCACCAAATAGTTAAAATGAAAAAAAGTACTTAAAGCATTTGTCATATCGCCGCCCGCAAGTTGACATACAGTGATGGTAACATAAAAATGTACACTAAACCGCTGATTGTGCTGCACACCAGTACATCAATTGTGTACGTGTTTGAGGTCATACTGTTAGTACAGTTCATGGTGCACAATATCACGCTATAAAATCTGGGACTTTTGGTTTTGATCTCAAGTTGGAATTTTTATATTGTTATGACGTCTCGTACACGTCAAAGGTCAGAAATACCTTTCAAACAAAAATAAATGAGCCTTGTGCACAAGTGATCTGAATTTTATAATATAACAGATTTAATGATTTTATTCAGTTTGGTTCAAGAATTTGGTATGTCCAAAACAAAATTACAATAACAACTTCACATGGTTTATAAACTAAGATACTTAAGATTTCAAGTTCTCTAGTGTCTATAGTTGAACAAGCGTTGCAGTTCAACGATGATATTCCACACCGCGAAGACTCCAAAAAATGACAGCAACGCAAAGGCACACTTAAAACTCTCAAACTCCTCAGGTATTCTATTCCATGGGAATATCTTCTCTGTCCTGAAAGGTAAGTTTTGTCCATCAGTCACAGAACGACGGGGTTTTTTCCCTCGACGGACGCTAATATTCTGCAATACAGTCCAGGTATTCTATTTCTACCACATCAGTCTGTCGCTATGTCCTCATTCTAGTTAACCACAACTGGAACTCCCTTTTTGTTCCACCCTTAAGCTCTTTTGCTTAAAATACACAGCAGACCCCACTTACTTCTTTAGAGCTTCTCGCTCCGGCGATCCAATATTTTTCTAAATCCCTGGCCAATATTAAAGGACCAAATTCCATTATTGTAGTTACAAAACTAGCTATCCGATCTGTAATAGCTTCTGATACACTGCTTGCCCCTGAGTCGTTCAGTCACCAGTTCCCTTTCACAGCTAGATTTCCCTTCTAACAATAATCATTACATCATCATCATGCATAAACCTAACCTAGCCCCTGTCCCCAATCAATTTTACAAAATTACATCTCTCGATTGCATCATTTCATTTCACGTTATACTTCATGGCTGGGAATCCCCCGATCATGTAATATGTTTTTGATCTCAAGCATACCAAGTTGACTCATTTCTAATTTCCATCTTGGGGAATCCCATTCAGCTCTTGGGCCATCTATCTAGTTATAAACAACAGGTGCATATCTCAACATAGCGCTAGGGAATTCCTATTCTGTTTTCAAAATAAACAAGTACTTTTTTACCCCGGAGAAATCTTTTCAATAAAATTGAATCAATTAATATTTTAATCACGAAGGGAGGCTATATAACATCAACGTATAAAAGTATAGAAGCAGGTAAAATGCACTGTTTTTGTCTTTACAGGTCAACGGCGAACGAGAGATTTCACAAATCAGGTGTCCCTAAAAATCGAAAGTACTGAGTGTTGTCTTGGTGTAAGGCGTTCCATCAAAAATGTCACCATCTGAAAGGAATTAAGCTGGAAATTTTCTTCTTTGGGTACAAAGAAATTGTGACATTTCTAATTTTGTATAGGAGCAAATAACGAAATTCCGCATATGTTTTTGATTATAAGCAAATCAAAATCGCCCTTTTTTCTCTCTTTAAAGAAATATGTCCTGATTCTGATATTTGGAAAATTCGGTATGGATGGAAAGCTTACGTAACGTAGATTACATATACATCAAAATAAGTTGAAAAATTTGTCCACATTGTTTAGTATTTTGCCCTTTTATTTTCCGCCCACTAGCTTACTCGAAAACGATTCGACAAATCCACATCGCAGGCAATGGTGGGGGGGGGGAACCTCAACGTTATGACCATCCATACTTTACGTCGTGTGACCATCATATCGCGGTGTTGCCACTTCAATAATAATTAAAACACAACGAACTGAAAAACAAAATATGTCAATTCTGTAACTTATTTCTAATTTTATTATTACTTTCATTAATCCTATTACAGTGTCAGCAATCACAATTCGATTCAACACGATGTTTCAAATGGTCATCACTTTGACGGCACGAGGAGATCACACTTGGGCGCTTTTTGATCCAGGAAGCCGTGGCGAAAAATCCGCCCGTTTTTCTTCGTATGTCAAAAACGCAAAAATTAAAATGCCTCTAATTGTTGTAAGTTTACATAAAATGGTATTATTTTCGGAATCGTGATGTATGTACATTATTTATGAATCTTAAGTCAACAATGAAGCTTGACAAAATCTTGACATATTCCTTAAGACTTTCTGTCGCGAAATAAAGGTATGGAATCGCTTGAGTGTCTAATCTATATGACAATTACTATATGACACAATATTGGGGAGCGTCAAGCATTCTCTTGTTGCACTTTAACATTCGGATTTACATAGCCAACCAACGGCAGGTTATGTTAGTACATCCCATGCAACCACTGTTAAAACGTTCATTTCAAATAGCTTGCAAAAACGTCGTTTTAAATGGCAGCTGGGACTCACATAGTAAAAACGATTTACTGTTATTTGCACGTTTGAGGCACTGTTACAGTTATTTGCACGATTCGAGTCCCAGTTGAAAGCGACGGTTGTTCTAAGAACATTTTAACAGTGCAGTAATACACCTCTACAAGATTTCAATACTTGGGATTTTATGATTTTTCGTTTCAAGTGTTCCACACATGAGGGGGGGGGCTGGAATAAGGAAGTAATGTCGCTTTGTAAACACTTAAAGGGGCATTTCGTGATCCACAGCCTCGTTCCCCCCGACTTGCCTAAAAATGTGAGATTTTATATCTGACCCATTTGCCCTTAGGAATTCTACGTCTGCCCAATCTTACGTACCAATTACGGTCGCATCTGTAAGGAAATTGCAATTTGGTCTTTTTCTGTCAGTAAAAGGACAGAAATTTACAGCACAGTTAGGCCTATGGGACCGTGGCAAATGAACAATGCTCATAACACCAAAACCGCAAGATCGGGATCAGCTCAAATTTTGAGAATAAGCTTTATCAAGGATATCTAGTGATCAATGAATAAAGCCGAAGGGGTTGAAATCACGATATGCACCTTTAAACCCTAAAAAAAATTTTAAACACTCAAAAACATCGACAAAGCGGCTTTTAATATAAATATTTATGGTTCAATAGTCCTCGTACTATTGTTAGACGTCCTTGTGGATGTCAAAGGCTAAAAATACCTTTTAAAACACAAAAAATGAGCTTTTACCAATTAAATTTAATTAATGATTTTAATGCAATTGGTTCAGAATTTGGTATGATCCAAAACAACATGCAATAACAACCTTTACATGATTTTTAAACTAAGGATACTATATTTTCAATTCTCTAGTGTCCATAGTTTGAAAGAACCTTTGCAGTTAAATTTTTTTACTTATCTTTAATGAACTGTACTTTCACGGAGTGTCGAATGAGATGGGACAAAGCATAAAGTGAAAAAGTAGGAAGGGACTTTTAAGGTGTATTACATCGTGATAACATATTTTTAATAACTTTGGTTCCAATCCTGAGCTATTATTGATACAAGCTATAGTACATCATACAAACCTAATAACGAACATTATGTTGCTATCGAAATTTCGCATCCTAACAAACAACAAATTATAATTATATTACACCTACCTGCACAGAACGGCAAGCTTTGAAGGGGAACTCTTCTTCCTGCTTTCACTGTCTGGCTTTTGTTTCACTGCACTCAGTAATGTCTGAATCTTTCTTATCCTAAATGATCGTGTTACAATAGTGGTTTAAATAATGGACATTCCCTGCCACCAAAATTAGGGTGTCTTGCAATTGATTTAAAACAGTTGCATCAGTACCACGTTTCCCTATAAAAAAAAGCATGCTTTAGTATATGAAATACTTAAAGCAATCATTTAAAACTTGGGGAAAATTCCCACGTCTATCTTCTTTATTACCCAGGTCTCAATGTCCCCTCACCTATTAACCCAAAAGTCACTCGGTCATAAATTCGTCACCGTCCTGACGTCTTGCAAGTAAAACCTTCTATAATGTAAATGAAAGTGTGGGTGAAAGTGTGGACAATTCCGGTGATGTAGAATTATAGTCCGCCTACTCACAGTCCGGCGTACAATGGTAAAGAAGAGGGCACTCGATTCAGTTGGCCCTCTTCACGCAACATTATATTTTCAAGCTTAAACTACTTTAACTCGTCGTCTATGGGCCCGGACAATGGCTCCAGATGGACTATTACTTTCATACCTAGTAGCATGCCACTGAGTTGACATAAAACGATCCGATTTTGTCCACAACCGCGCGAGTTTTGCCACAACCACGAACACGGGCGGTTTGCAACACGAACACGAGGCAAGTTTGCAAATTTGCAACACGAACACGAAGCGAGTTTGCACACGAACACGAGCGAGTTGTGAATTTTGCAAAAACACATGAGGCGAGGTTGTGGAGCAATTCGATATTCGGACTCAAAAAAAGTTAGGCGGGATTCATACAAATGGTTGTTGCCCTCTCTCAATGTAAAGAAGGTGCTGAAATGAATCTCAATTAACATTAATTTGGCCCAACTTTGTTGTTGAATATAAGAATTCACAGCTAAGTTCCCGTTGATGCGGAGAACAACAACGGCATCAATCCTATGCATTCAATCTGTACTAGTCTCTAGTAGCGCTAATTTGCCTACATGTGCGTTTCTTACATTTAGCAGTACCCAAATTTAGGCCAAATTTGTTTGCAAATCCCTAAAAAATCTGGAGGAACATGCCAGTGTGATTTTATCCCTGTTACCCATGCAGAGGGTGCAACTACGACCAGGGGCGTAACATTGGTTCACTTGTCAGAGGGGGCAACATTAGTTTTTAAACAAGATTTTCAACGGTTTGGGAGGTGTATTGAAGGCAGATTTTTCTTGGTGGGGTGAAAAAGATCCCGGTGGGTTAGGCAAAAGTCTGAGTGAAGCAAATGATTTTTAAAAGCTTTTTTTTTCAGTCCAAGCTCTTGGGGTGGCAACCTTCCCCCTGCCGCCCCCCGCCTGTTACGCGACTGATACGACCCGATATTTTGAGTCAGTGGAAGCAACTGCCTCCTGTTTCACTCGGTCGGAATTTGGGTTCCAGACCATGCTACCCTTCCTTTGCCAACCCCCGAACTACCAAACACTTTTATTAAGGGTTCCTTATGACACCAAATCTAAAGAGGTTCACAAAATAGAAACTGAACTGGCCCCAAAGGGGTATTATTCAAGATGGCGTCCAAGATGACCGCCAAATAAGGGTAATTTTTCACTAAAACGAAAACAAGACATAGAAAAAGTATTTTTTCAAAAGAAAATTCATGAGATCAACATTTCAAACATAATTAATTATATGTGGCATAAATACTTTCATTCAAGTGTTTTAAATTCAAAATAGCGCCCAAAATGGCCGCCAGAATGTTTTCAACTAAAATGCATTAAAACAAGACATTAAAAAACTTAATTGTCACGAAGATCCTTTGTTCTCTTGTACCAAACAATCAGTATGTCGAATGCTATAACACCTTTTTGAGAGCGCGGGAGCTAGCAGACATTTGTAACACGTACATCTCGAGTACAAAGGTTTTAACTAATTTAATAATGTTGGGAGCCGACAGGGACCCCTGAAATGGTGCCTTAAGGATGGGGTCTAAAAGATATACAGGGGCAAATTTTAAAATCGATCCAATCGTGTTGGAAGTAGACACGTTATTTTATAACCACAAGGATTCAAAAAGGTATATTTTGTACTATTTAAGACTTAAAGTCTGAGAGTTACAGGTTAAACAGCATAAATCAATAACAAAAAGGGTCAATTTCGGTTTCCAAGGGCCAAACTGATTCGGATAACAAATGGTGTCAAATTGTTGGTGGATCTCATAGATTAAAATAGGAATATTTTTGAACTGCCTTAATTATGCTTATTACCAATGTAGGGGCTCCCCAATGTCAGCGCCCATTGCCATTAAAATGTGCAATAAATATTTGTATTTGCTTATTATTTTAGGAAAAAGAAAATATCATTGAATTTATTAGTTGACTATTAATAAATAGTCAAGAAAACTAACTTTTCCTTTTTACTTTAATCTGCGTTTTGTTTTTTTTTTTTTAATTGGGTTATAATGAGTTGTAAGATGGGCTGATAATGTAAAATTAACCTAGTTTTTTAATTCCATTTTTTAATGTAGTTGGACCCTGATAAAAGTCATTGAAGTTCGATAGCCTCCCTAAAGGGCAGTGTGAACCTTGAGTTTCCGAGTAATCTATTTTGTTTGTAACTTTGAAATATTTGATTATTGTTGTAAACGTATAACATTTCTAGAACGAAAATTGGACGATTGACCCGATGGATGGCAGTGCGTGGGATTATGTAAACCTTTCCGTATTTTTAGAGAAAATACTAAAACAACACGATTTTTGGTTCCCAAACGTTTCAGACAGCATAACCAAACAATTTGGGAATTTTCATTATTTTCTTATGTCTTTTTTAGAAACATGACAAATTTTGTCTAGGGACGGTTTTTTTTCATTTTTTAAAAATCGAGCTTACTTTCGAAATATAAGGGAAATGTCACAAAAGTGTGATTCTTTACTTTTCTTTTTTCCAAAATTTGAGTATATATTGGAGAATATCTGTAGTTAGAAATCGAAAAAATAAAAATTGGAGAAAACCGTCCCTAGAGAAGACCGATTGCGATCGTAGGAAAGTTAAACCTTTACCCTTTTACTTCGGTATTTTTGGAGTTATCAATTGTCTGAAAATTCTGCCAAATTTTTGCGAAAATTGAAACTTGAGAAATCCGTGTTTTTATTAAAAAGTGGACTTTTCACGGGCCATTTCAGGCTTCTCTTTCTCAAATAACTTTATCTTTGCACTTCAAAATTTGAGTATGTTGTGTGCAAGGATGAAAATACATCTTTATGCACTTTGAATCAAACATTTTTGTCTCTAACTCCAGAAATAAAGAAGAAAGTTAAATTTCATGTGGTCTAAATACACTTTGTTTACATTTTCAAATATTATTTTTCGTTTTTTACTTCCAAGATGCGTGTTCGGCAAAAGTACAATTAAAACACGCGAACGCACCTTCATTACGCAAGCAAAAATTCACCGCGCGGCGCGATGGTGCGCCTTGCGGCGTGAAGTGTGCTTAAATTCCCGCCGTTTAGACCAACCGGTTTTTGTGACTTGTGAATGGTCAAACATCTGTTTTAAAAATCGCGGCAAAAGTAATACAGCACTCAGGGTTGTCTGCAGTGGATACCTTTGTTTTTGTAACTATAAAACCCAGTTTGAATGTTTAAATTTGTGCAAAAATCAGAAATTCGTGTAAAAACAAAAGCTCCAGGGTTGACACTAACTGCCCGTAATAGCGAAATTTGGCATACAATTGACATTCGGGCCTAACATTTTTTGAAAGCTCGCATTTTCAAAATAGGGTCTCAGTAGACTCAGTAATGTCCTAATCGGTGCCGAAACCCAACCCAGAGGTTTCGATATCTCCCTTAATAAATACGAATGTCGATCGTGTTTTCTAATATGACTTGCGTAGTTTACACCTGTGCTTTTTTTATGAAGCGACACGATGGACTGAGACCATAACCCACTTCATAACTTTATGCCCTACTTTGGAGAGCGTGATGTACGGTTATGATGCTTTCCCTGTGGCTTAACATTTACCTAAAACATCCCGGTTCGATTCCCGGTTGGGGTCACTTGCTGGGATTTATTCGGGTACCGTCAATTCTGGATTTGATCTGTATACGAGCTCTTGATTAATACAGAATAACCCGGCTCTCCTCCATGGTTACTTTGGAATTGGTCAAATGAATCATGAAAGCAGTCCCTTCCCGATCCTTCGGAGGGTGACGTGTAAGCCGATCCGGTCCATTGACAGGAGTTACAACTGACTGCCATGACATCGCAGTCAGTGTCGATAAGTGGGCCATGTCAGGAGCGTTCCGGATCATGGATCCGCGGCCCTAGAATCGTATCCATCTTACGCATTTGAATAAATCCTGACACCACCCACAACCATTACCAATGACTTGTGGATAGGCTAAGAAATTGGTTCGAGGTTTAACGTGCACGTACTTTTGTAGTATATTGTTTTTAAAATTGCAACATGCCCCATACCGAACGGGTTATAGTTTGAAACACTACTGGGGGCATAAGCAACACAATCAATATACCTACAAACACAAGTCTTTCCATTTTACATATCAACAAATTTGAATGATAACTTTTCAAAACAAAACAAAAAAGAGACACATAAAGAAGACATGTGATACCTATGCATGCAAAATTTAAAGAGAAATCACTTTTTCCCCAAAAAGTAAAAAAAAAAAAAAATGCAAATTTAAAGAAATGCTAATATTTACGTACGTATGTTTTAAAAATAGGTGGAGTCAGTGTACAGAAATTATTGACAAGGCGGTTCTCGAACCCCTTACCACCCCTCTTCGGCATCGGGACGTTTGTAGACATTTGCAGATGTGCTTCAAGGTCACATAGGGGGTCAAAGGATGTCAACCGTTGGAATAGTCCCCATGGGTCTGGGCCAGTAGTTCTTTTGACCATCTGATCATATGGGCTAGTATGGCTCACACAAAGAGTTACGGATATGGGGTCCAAAAGTCCACGTAAGGTCATAGATGTCCGGTTTAGAGGTAAACCTGTGTAAACTAGAAATGGTTCTTGGCGTTCGATGGTCATAGCGCCTTATGTGGCAAAGATATGGGTGTGGCAAAGAATATGGTGTTTTATATGCTTACCAATAGCAACATGATCAAAGTCACAGAGAGGTCACTACGTCCACGAACCTCCGGACACCTGAGTCTGGACCATGGATATCATAGCATAGTGGCAGAAAACGAATGTATACGTCTTAGATAAAAGTGAAGAATCAACTTGTACTATACTTACATCAATACAAAGAATACTTTAAAACAGGCGAAGAAAGGGTATAATGAATAGATTGGCAGTAATAAACCAATTCTCCTATAATTATAATCAATACTATAATGCATTTCAACACTGACAATACAGTAAACCTAGTAATGAGTAAATTGGCAGAATAATAACTAGAAAATTCTAATACTAATAAACTTTGTAGGGTACCAGCCCAAGAGGGACTTTAAAATATAATTTAAACACCCTATAACATAGGTAACAAATGCAAGATCAAATTATAAGTACATTTTTAAACCATCTAATATACTAAATATTATCATATGCCTCCTACTGATCATAGAAAACATATTAACCTTAATTCACATCACTTGTACTCTCAAATTATGATATCACTTTTCATATTGGCCGAGTTTAGGTTCACAGGGGGGGTCGATACTTTTAAAATGGCTCCCCATCAAGTTGAACTATATCTATATTATCCATCTAGTCGTAGGGGATTCCAAAATGTATCGTTTGCACCACCTACGACCATTAGTTTTTTTTGGAGTTTATAGTTTAAAATGATAAGATGGTTCAATTTTTACGGATCAACATAAGTTATCTGATTTGATATTTTAATACTTGCAAATTATTGCCTGATGAAAGGGTCCTCCCAAAGAGTATATTTTTTGATTATGTTCAATGTTATATTAACCGAGATAAGGGTCAAGAAAGGTCACGCCAATTGGATGATGTTGCCCTATGACTTATTTTGTCGCATACATTATAACTTTTTTTACCAAAATTTAGAGCAACTTCTAATTTTGACCCCTGTAACAAAATGGAAATTGACCTTTTTTTAACCATTTTAGCCATTTACCCTAAACTCCAAAACCAGATGGTCGTAAGTGTTACAAACTTAGATTTTTTGGAATTCTATTTACATTAATTTCATGATTATTGTGCCCCTTGTTCCCCTGAGAGTGAGTCCCCTATTACCCTCACAAACGATTATTTCTGGTGCTTTCACTTTTCTTTTAAAAATTAATAAATATTTGATTAGTTCAATACGTGATAATACATTATCTCTGATTGGCAGTATTCCTTTTTTTTGAAAACGTTTAAATCCCAAAATGGATGCTCAACAACGTCTTTACAACCGTTAGTTTTTTTTCTTGAACCTCAAGTGAAACTGGCCCAAGTGTATTTTATCCTTTTGTGTTCAATTGACCCATATACCGGATAAGGTCCTTCCAATTGGGGGGGGGGGGGTGTAATACAAAAACTAGGATTTTAGTCTAGGAACTGGTCCTATAACAAATAAAAATCAAATATCCCTCACAGAAATGTGGCATTTCTATTTTGTCATTTTTAGTTGTTTGTATAAGATTCTTTGGACAGTCTATACTTCTAGCAGAACTGCATTTTTTTTCTATTTCTGAGTTTGTAAATCAGTGATAGTAACCTTTAATGGCTATTTGACTGGATCCAATACTGTTATTTTTCTTTTACCTCTACACGTCATGCCATTCGGAGTTGGTCTGAATTGTCTTCAATATCCTTTAGGTTGGGCCTCGTCCATTTTGTCCAACATTCTTCTCTTATCCTTTAATCGCAAGTTTGTTCTTTTTCTTTATATCAAGCCCTCTACACGCAATCCAACACCAAATCCAATAGAAAGCACCGCGCCAATCGAAGAGACGAAGACAATAGCTGCTTTGCTTCCTCCCACCGTGTAGTGCGGTTCTCCCTCCTACTGATATTACGTCTGCAGAAGGCCTCGGATGCGAAATCCGCTATCCGTATCAGTCTGAAGACTGTAGGAGCCAGTTGATTGTGCATGGCTGAAAGATACTCCTGACAACAGTGCAGCAGCAATATTCGGCGGCATTGTTAAATTGCCGTTGTCCTCTTCGTACATAAGGTACTATTGCCTCCCGTATCTTTTTGCAGTCATCTTCCAACTGTTTTGCTAGAATAACAATGTCTTCCTTGATGCTTTTCAAGTCCTGTTCACTTTTTTGCCTTTTTTTTTTCCAAAACCAATCTAGTTTGTTATAACCGGTACCACTATAACTGTCGCCTCCGATGGTGCCCAAACTCCTAATCCGGCAAACAATAGTGGCAAAGAAACCGGCACAGCACAAACACCCGCGATATAAGAACCGCCACCTTACGATTCCAATTGCACCACCCCCGATCTTTGTTCCTCCAGTCCCAACGCAGCTCTGTCAAGGTAATCTGCGATAGGACTAACCTCTTATTGCAGCTCTTCCCTAATTGTATTACAGAAGTTTTACAGGATCGAATCATTTTCTTGTGACTCACCACCTGTTGCAAGACGTCCCATCCAACCTTTCAATGTTTTCTGTAAAGTGAAACATCATCAAGAATAACATATTCTAAACTTTTCGGAAACGCTGAAACTCGCCGATTCTCTTGACGGTCTTTGCAGTGTGGCCCCTAAAAGTTAACAGGACTCTGTGTCCCAGGAATGAGATGATAAACCTACTCCAAATTTTATTGTGACATTCCATTCAATAACCGGGCCAAAAACAAGAAATACACACCCAGTGACATCATTAGTGAAACTATTGCTTTTCAGTCAGTGTCAGTTCAACACCAGTCACCTGGAATTTTCATTACTCTCTGAAAATCAATAGTTTCACTAATGATTCTCACCACCCAAATATTGAATGCTTTTCTATTACCTCCTTGTAGCCTTGACACAAACCACATCAATTCTATTTGCATTTCCTGGACCTTTAAAGGGGAGTTTCGTGATCCACAGCCTTGTCCGGTCGAGTACCTCTAAGAAATTAGATTTTATACGATCTAAAACCGTTGGCCAACATATCGTATCATGTGGTGCCTAATCTTACGTGCAAATTCGATCTACTCTAAAGAAATTAGAAATATGTATTTACGACGGACAGAAATTACAACAGTGGTATATGGGTTAGCACGATACCATCAAAACCGAAACGTAGAATCACTGAAATTTTTGAAATAAACCTTTTAATTAAGCAAATTATGAATGTGATAGGACCAGAAAACACTTTAATTAAGGGGGACAGATTTAATCTTTTCTTATCCAGTATTAGTGAGAATAAATTGGCGAAACTATGTCATGTATACGCACCACTACTCTAGAAAACAAGCCTTTTCAAACTCTAAGGGACACTAATGGTAATAGAAATCTATTTCACCAAATTAGAGGCCAATCCAAACGTTAAATAAACAAGTAAAAGTAAAAATAGAGGTTAATAACGTCGCTGGCAGGAAAAACATCCTAACGGGACATTTGACTTTTAAAATAAAAAAATATATAATTATTACATTGTATAATAGATATTGTTTGTCTCTAGACAATTGGAAACATTTTAGCAAAGATTTTTGAATTATAACGAAACGCCGAAGACATTTTTTTACAAACAACAAAAAAACCTCCCATGGAATATAAATGTTAAAAACACACTGTTGCTCATAAAGTTGGAATAAAAGTATTGTACCCATTTTTTTATATGGAATGATCTTAGAGTGGGAGTTATTAGGATATCTAGGGTGTATACGTCACTCTACTTGAATGATCATTCTCCGCTCCGAACAAGCACCATTAACTTTAGTCCACAATTAACCCTTTATGAACTGTGTCCTTAGCCTGAAGGAAAAGGTTGTTGCACGCAGATTTCAGAATTTTTGTGTACAGATTTTTTTTATTATTTTAGCCATTTTTACATATACATATATTTAGGGGTATTTCATTCATCGAAATGTTTAATAGTACTGTTTTAGATGTCAATCAGTCACTAACAACATCGAGTATGGCATCCTGGCATGACTCAGTGCGTCAAGACATCGCCGTATACTTCAGCAGTTTTTTTATGATGTCAATGGGCAGAGCTTCCACTCATCGGTCCGAGCTAATTTAATCTCCTGTAGTTTCCCTGTATTGATGGCTCGGCCTATGGCATCCAGCTCGAATATGGTTCGAATCTGTGGAGCAAGCAGCCATGGTATCCTGCTCAACACCACCCTCTGCCTCAAGAATTTGTCTCACTACCGCGGCCCTCTGCTGCTGACATTGTCGTCTTGAGCCGAAAATTGTTTTACAATAAACCCTTCTTTCATGTGGTTTTCCAAAAAAAAAAAAACAAAAGAACAAGTGGTTTTTTCCAGATTGTTCCAGGTACACGCGGCGGTCCGTTTTCCATCTGGCACCACCAGTGATGTTTTCCTCCATAATGATCCGGGCCATACCATCACTGAGTCGCCACCTTGAGTCGATTCCTGAACGGCTGAATACAGTTTCTCGGAGGTTCTCACCACTTAATCAACGAACCCTTTCTTCTATCTTGATGGTCAAGGATGTAAGCGACTCTCGCAAACAACAACATTTCGCCAGTGTCTTAGCTGTAATCTTCTGTGCTTCCCTACCCAGAGAAGCCGATCAACTCTGTGGTGAACATTGGGAGAACATTTGGTATTCGTCTTGCGCGTAAGCCAATGTTTGAAGTAATCGCCGATTTACAGTTTAGATGGAACGTTTATTCCATAGTGTCTTCTTAACAAACGACGAAGACGGCTCGATGGCATTTTCCGGGCTCTACGGCACAGATTAAGCAGTCTTCGATCATCCGTCTGGAGGCCAATCGTGGTCGTCCTGAGATTTCGTGGCCTCAAATGACCATCTTTCGATGATGTCTGAGGATTTTAAAACCGTACTCTGGCGATAAATCCCCCGAGGAAATCACCGACTCTGGCTTGTTTGTACCCTTCCCGTCGGATTGCAAGTACTCTCGGCCGTATTGACAATGCCGTTGGACGAGCATAGCCTATGGAACCTCTGGTCAGTTTTGGTTTTAAGGTACAACCAACTCTTGAAAAACGTCGGCTCCTTGCTTGGAGCATGGAAAAGGAACAAACGACATACGTCTGGCCTTTATAGCTCCCAATAAAAGGCATTGTTACGTAATCCAAATTATGCATGGATCACTCCTGGCAGTGGGGACTCATTATGTAATCATTCACCTATTCTGATATGATTACTGAGGAGTTTTCAAAAGAAATACGGTTTAAAGATTGGGTCTGACAAAAAATATTCCAACTTTTGACAACAGTGTAAATCAAACTTGACCACGAATACAAAACGTTACAATGCTTGAATAACCTGGCGTTTTTCTTGCACTCATGGTCGTTTTTTCAAAGATATGAAATTTTTCTGTCGTTCTGCAGAGGAAAGTCAATGAGGAAAGAGAGAGGTGAAGAAAGGGAATGTGGAGGGGGGGGGGGGGTAATGGAGAAAGAGCAATTCTGTAAAAACATTATTTCGGCACCCGGGTGTTTCGGCACACAGGGGTGCACATACTAACATATCTTTGTTCCAAAAATACACCATTAATGTGAAAACAGTGCAAATTTTCCCCTTATTTCCCAAAACCGGAACGTCCGATGACGAAAATGCGATACTTTTTCCACGTGTGGTTTAAAAAGCGGATGTCGTAGTCTCTTATATCTGAGTGGGTCCCCGGGGCCAAGAATAATACTTCAACCAGTGCTGGCTGTGACGGTCCCATGTCTTAAAATTATCCTCAAATTGGCACCGCTACCTCACATTATATAAGAGTCCACTACAAGGATCAACTTGAAATTCATACTTCAATAATCTAGCTTCATGTATAACCGGTTATTTGTGATAATGACCGTCCCGTGATCTTGTTATTTGAAGCAGCAGGCCAATTCCTTCTACTAAGGCCCGAAATTTCAAAATGAAACGTCTCCCGGTCTAGACTAAATGGACTTTTGCGATAACGCGCGGAAACAACTGAACTGTACCAACAAGAAGTGTGTCGCAAGATTATGGACCCGATTTTTAGCAGACCCTGGGGCGCACCCAACGAGAACTTTCTTGAACTTTAGTAATTCACATGAGATATGCCGTGATTACGTTGGCGATTTAACCATTTTTTTGTGCTACCGCACTGTGAGCACTTACATTCCTTCCACTAAAAATAAAAAAGATATTATGTAAACCAGAAAATGGCTCTATCCGCCAAATGAAAAAGAGTGCCATGCTTTAGAAACTGAATAAAATGTTAACTCATTTACCTCCAAATGTCAGTGACGCAATATGTGTACACTAAAGTCAAGGGCGAACAATATGCTAAATGATATTCAACCTTCAAGCTAAAATCCCTTTCGATTTTTTTCTCATCAGGGTAGGCAGATCCATTGTTACTGTCCACACAGTTGAAAATAAATCAGCTGTTATTACCATCCCCGTTTGACGGGCAGTTAAGGGTGCGTGGTTCGCGTGTCTTCTTTGGGACCCTCCCCTGATTTACCCCGTCGGTAGTAGTACTCGATTTTGATATCGATGAAAGGCCGTATTTTTCTTATTGTCGGCCTGAATTTGGCTCGCCCTGCAACCATTTCAATTTCGCAAGATATAAACAAAAAATCGCCGTTTTTGATGGTTTACCATCAATAATAGCACACTATTGAATAGGGGCTTTGCAATATGTGCATTATTGTTTCTACCATCAAAACTGCTAAGTTTGTTTCCCACGTACTTGATGGGGCGTATGCTTAAGTGCCGCAGGGCTCCTCATACAAGTATGAGAACACAATAGGCATAGATCGGTAACAACCACCTTTAACATCCTACGTAACTTCTTTTGTTGGCCTGCGAATCCATTCCTGCGAATCGTTATGGCGCATAGTATTAAAACTCTAACGGATACCATTGCCCATTGTGTAACAGTCAAACCGACCTATTCAAGATACTAGGCCGCTAACATGTTTAGCCAACATTGGCTGTAACTGGCGCTATTGGATGGCACGAGTTCTTTTATATAAAACTAAAGAGCAAACATACCTCACCTGATCATGGTTTTAAAAATGTTAGGGTTCCGCTGAATACCATTGCTTTCTTGGTAAATTGAAATAGAAAAAGGGGTTTTATAGACATTAAGTTGCGGATTTAGGTTATGCAACAAATTAGGTCAGGCCTTGCCATGGTCTTTTCTATTCATGAATTTTTGTCTCTTTACATTTTCTTTTCGAACAAATTATTAATCATATGGTCAAAGTGAATGGAGGACCACAGTAGAATCTCAAGCTTTCTTTTAATCGCGAACGAGACTAGCTCAATACGCCAATGTCGGCGAAGGACATAGACATTCGAATCTTCATATTTTAAATATTTTTGCTAAATTTTATGGTTCTTAAAGTTATATTTCCAAAACCCTGCACGGCCTGGATAGGATCTAAAAGAGGTACAATTGAGGCTATCTGTGACAACTAACGCGTTAAATGGGTTAAAATCATTGACTTTTTTAAGATTTTAGGGAAATTTAATTTTTTTCTGTTTCTCTTGAAAAATATGGTGGGTGATAATTATGATGGGCAATGGGGTCAATTAAGAACGCTGATTCACGCACTGGCGAGACGTAATCTTACAGTGTTGGGTAGATAACCGGTGTGAAATCATTGCTCTATCAAATTACATATTTGATATTAACTCTTCCTGATCCACCTTTGAATTTGTTAAAGAGTCAATCGGTATTATTTATTCCATTTATGGCGAAAGTGGTTGACCGGTGGTGTTAATGTGACAAGAAATCAAATGATACAAACTTATGATGAGGGTGGGTCAGGATGGTTGAATCCAACAATCCTATATACATGCTTTAAAAACAACTTGGATCCGCAGACTTCTAAAAAATAGTGATACAGAATGGGTAACCCTTTTCTGTTAAGATACTGGATAGATTAAGCGTCTTATTGATATTGAAGGCGGTCCCTGGAGATTATTTAATGATGTTGCATTCACATTCTCCTAATCAATTTTGGAAAGATTTGTTTTTTTTCTGTGGTCTAATGCTTACAAGGTTTCACAACCAACAACTGTATTAATGCATTGTATTACCTGTTTTTTGTTTTTTCCTTTTGGGTTTTAATGGATAATATTAAGATTGGTAAAAAGACAGTGTATTATTACCACTTGGGTCAAAACAATGGGTGGACATTGTAACGTTGATCTGTTGGATATGAGGGCACATCCTTCATTGAATGATTTAAGAACAAAGTTCAAGATCGTACCCAAACTTCTTGAATTGGAGGGGCTTGTTGAGTTGTTAAAAAATTGCTATCAGTAGTTGGTAAACAAAAATGAAACCACATTGACACGTCCGTACATACCGTTTAATTGTGGGATGATGTTAAAGGAACAAGAAAGTTCCAGAAGAATTATGTATTCTATTTCATCAAAAAAGGTCGGCAAAGGAATATGTTGTCAAGTGGCACAATAAAATCGATGTTGTGTATGATGAAAAAAATGGTCCCTTATCTTTAATATGGCATTTAAATGTTCCATAAATACAAAGCTAAGGTGGTGTCAATTTCGGGTAAATACATAGAATTTTGCGGTACGGGTACTAATTCAGTTTTATTAAGTTGGGTAAAGTGAATTCCCCTCTTGTACTTTCTGTAAAAAGTGCAGAGGAAACACTTAATCATATTTTTGTATTGCACACAATGTCAGTTTTAAATTTGGACTGAAGTATAGAATGGTTTGAAAAGTAAAAAACAACCATCTGGATTGAATAGGAGTTATGCTATTGGCACTACGTTGGTGATAATGATTCTTCAATTTAAGTTGATTTTATGTCGGTAATATATTTACAAAATGAAAATGAGTAATAGGGTACCTACACTAGACTCATTTCAAAATGATGTAAAGAATTATTATAAACTGGAAAAAAAATTTTATGGATGCCAAGTAATGGAATATTGGGTCATTTGTATACTCGCTGGGTATATTAATGTACTTGTAGTATTCATATCACCTTTTTTTTTTTTTGTGTCTCATACATCTAAATTACTACAGATATTTAAGTGTTACCGTTTTGTTCTTTGAAAGTCTATTGTGAATAAATGTTTTTTTCCTCTGTGAGAAAAAAGAAAAAAAAAAATATAATAAATAAAATCCGCAAGTTATTGTCTTTACAACCCTATTTCTATTCAATTTTTTTTTTTACCAAAAAAGGCATCGTATTCCTCGACCTACATTTTTTTAAAAATCAGAGCGAGGTGAGTATGTTGCCCTTTAACTTATGAACATTACTAGAGCTCAATACGGAATCATAACACCTGATCTAGCTTGAAATCTTTTCAATAGTGTGGGCAGTACAATGGACCCCAAGGGGTGAAAACCATTCAAAACCAGTCGTCCGTGCGGGGCGCTGACATTTTGAAAATTGGCACGATAATTATTATTTTTGGGTTCTTGATACACACATAATGTCAATTCGATACCAACCCTCCGCCAAATATTTAATCAGTTATTTTTTATGTTAATTTTGGATCTCTTGGGTTTTTCCTTTTTTCCTACCCATGGGCCACCCACGAATGAAATGACACGTCAGTTCTCGTGATTTAAATAAACCGCCTCAAATGAATACAATCTTTTCACCTAAGCGCGCATTGCATTAATGAGAAAAAAGAGTACTGAGCCAACGATCCAGGTACCCTTTATTACACCTGGGCCACCTCTAACACATACATTAATTTTGATTCACTACGATTAGGTATAAATAACAAAACACATACGGCACCCACAGTATGTGGAAGAGCGGAGGCAGGCCATTTGCTTTCTATTGTTGTCCTATGTTTTCATTGTGGTCCGGCAAAACATGCGCGACGGTGATTTCCTAAAGATTAACTTAACGTTTTTGCCTTATCTATATAGAACCTCTTTGAATGGACCTGCATACCCTGTTTGAGAAAAATCGTGAAGGGATTTTTAAGGTTTGAATTGTTGAATATATTGCTCTATTTTTTTCGCTTGAGTTTACATGTACCGTGTGTCTAAAAAAAAGGAAACCCTCAAAGCTCCCTCTATTCCGACGGACGAGAATGATCAGAAGTCGATTATTGAATGGAAAAAGGAGGCGCAAGCCAGCCATCCGTCTTTCATGGTCTTAAGGCAAGCAAAGTGTGTGTGTGTGGGTGCGGGGGGGGGGGGCAACAGCTCAGTAAAGAAAATGAGACAAAATCTTGAAATTTCTAATACTTTAAACTAACCTTTTCATTAAAAACAGTCAATTAAAAAAAAAAAAAAGACAATGAACGAAAAAATGTTCTGGAGTGCTGTATTGTCTAAAGACAGCTAAGAAGTAACATCCGTGGATAAAATGAAAAAGTGGTACAGAATTTTCAATCTGCCATTAATCTTTCAATATGTGTCCGTTTGGAAAGATCTTTTCGGTGCCCCCCCCCCCCCCCCCCCCCCCCCCCCCCCCCCCCCCCCCCCCCCCCCCCCCCCCCCCCCCCCCCCCCCCCCCCCCCCCCCCCCCCCCCCGGGAAGCCGCCCCCCCCCCCCCCCCCCCCCCCCCCTGCGGAAACCTAGTGAAGTGCACTTTTCAGATGTATTAATTTGTAATGGTTAAAATGACATAATGAAACGGCCCGTTCTAAATCCTTCCCACGATTTGAAACATTAGGATGTTTTCCATTCTGTAAAAACAGTAAAAAACGGAAGAGTTCCAGAGGGAGGTGACAGTTTTGGCAATTTTCGGGGAACAGAAATCAAGGCTTTCAACAATCCCTGACAGAATACAGTGTATCTAGCTGTTTGCGACCAATTCCAACTCATTCACCGGCCCGGGATTCAGGAATTGTACTTTAGCGTTTTAGTTAGATATTGATCTGACAAGTAAAGATATGTTTAGCCCGGGATTAGCACATATACACTAGCATTGGTCTTTGAGCTGGTGACAACATGCTTATTTAAGTTTTGGTAATGCGGCAGTAATGTCAGCATTTTTGTTCCAGAAATTGCCACAAACTGCCGACCTCTCCCCCTGGAACTCTTCCTTTTTTAAACTGTTTTTACAGACTGTAACATCCACATTGTTTTCAACTCCGTGAAGGATTTCAGTAAGGTCCTTTCCTTATGTCATTTTTTGTTCATGCCATTATGTCCCTTTATGCCATAATCGGCTTTCCCTCCGTTTTCATTGCATTTAACATTTATGAACAGTGCCCATAGGAGAGGTGTATAACAATGATTTCCGACCCGGAATATTAAAAAAAGGGTGATTATCTATACGAGGACTTCGATTTTAGCTTAGTTTATTTTCACACATTTTAGTATATGGCCCAGCTTAGGGGTATGATAGTGCAAAAAGCACGATTTGTTTAAGAATTGAGTGCACCATCATAGACTATGGGACACGCCCTTCTATGCTGTTGTTTTGTTGTTCCCCGTCGGGAAGCTAAGGGGAAACAAGGTGTAATTTTAAAATACTTATTACCATCATATAACTGTCTGTCCCCCAAATAAAACTTGCACCTTTCTTGAAATGATACAATGACACCATCAATTTCCTTACCCTCCTAGCAGTGACCATGGATACCAATGACCTTAGCAAACAATGGGACTAAAGATTTAAACAATCGCCCGCGGTATACGGTGGAGACAACACTTCAGATTCATTTTCACTAGGGAGTGCATTGACATTGTTATACTACGTGAATCAAAAAAAATTGGGCAAGGATTAAGATGATCTTGACCGTTAATTATGCAATCCTATATCATAATTTGTTGTTGTTTTTATAAACACATCTAATATAACTTTCATGTGTTTGAAAAATAAAAAAAATCCACGGCAAAATACGCTAGATATTGCAGTTTTTGTACGCACACCCTTTTTTCTCCATTCCTATGGGATTTCCACACATTAACAAGTGTGCTTTGTGGAATGTACAACATGTCCAATCTCCAATGATACCGTCTTCAATTCAACCCTAATGTTACATTTTCTTGATTATTTCAACTACGGATTAATCAATGAATCTATTATACCAAGTGCCAACTGCTATGACAAATCCCAGCACCAATTCCCCTTTGCAAAGCAAGAAAACAAGAACTGTCCATTGTTTAGGATATTGTTTACAGTTTAGACCCTTATTGCCATAGCTTTTATCTATACCTGGATTACGGTAAGGAGTTTTGAACACTTCATTTACACGTCATATTAATTTGGTAAAAATTTTTCTGAACATTCAATTCCTTCTGAAGATCAATAATGGCCATAGGGCTATTTATAGTGCATTAAACAAAAATACATGGGTCATCATTACCATCATAATACATACCCAAATCCTATAACCCCGTATATCGTACATTAACGTAGAGCTAGATTAACTGTATAAATCCCATTGGATGAGAAAAGAGGTTTGCTTACAAAATGTGTCATAGCTGGCTTATTTTTTCATTCGATTTTAACACTTTGGAGAATAGTACTAAGAATATTAGCTTTACTTTATTAAAACAACAGCAAATCAATGATTCAGTGATTTTAATCAAGGTCAAGGTTACTGCACACTCCTTGCACAATTTTTTTGTCTCGGTAGTTGAAAGATTTAGGTGTTTATCATGCTCTCCGAGTATTTTTTCTCATGATTATGCACAAATACTTACCACCCCCTTCACAAATAGTAAATCTTGAGGCTTCTATAGTGGTGTTTCAATTAATTTGGCCTATGTTTTACATCATTTATTCGAAAAGGAGAAAGACGCACAAAATCTATAAGAAAAGTTGCTGCTGGGCAAGCTTTGACCTAACACCTTGTGCAGAATCAAACCTTAACTTCTATTCAATTTACCGGCGGTTTTTAGAAGAAAAACTTAGTGTCAACGACCTATATTTGAATGTAACTGGTTAGTTATTGTGAAAGAGGCCGTAATTTGTTACTCAACCCGAAGCGTGAGGTGATTACACCTAGAATCTTTTCAACTGAGTGGCAATATAACAAGGGTTACGCCCCACGCATGCCGGTCCGGTGGTTGAATATCTTTAGCTATATGTTTGCTGAAGTCTATGCGTAATCCATTGTCACTGATATTAGGGAAAGAAAATTGAGGTGACATTTTAGTTACGTGCAAGTTTTATTGCGGATCAGAGGGTTAATATGTGGTAATAATTTAATGAATGTACACCTTTTTTTCCCCTAGCCCCGACCCCCCCCCCCCCATGGGACACATAATTTGTGATACAGTTGGTTATTGGTCCCAATAGTCCTACAAGTCTACATCCGGAAATCTCTGAGACAGACAGCCTTTAATTCTAGAAACGCCCGACTCGTGATACTTCATAGTAATATAGTTTGAGTTCCATTACATAATTTACAAGGCACCAAACTACCTGTTTTCAGCTGTTTCTATGACTAGCTCATTTGCATCAGAATAACACCAACGACACGTTGAGTTTCGTGGGCTATTAGGACAGCTTGCTCTTATATAATACTCTTAAATTCGCGAATGGAGAGTAAATTGACGCTATGGATGCTTTTACGTAAAAAATCCCAAATCTAAAATAACAACGCAATGCATTGTAAGTTCCTGTTGCTCAGCTCAGTGGCCTGCAAGTGAGTGGTCCAAATGCGAGTGTGATACCAAGCGCTATTTAAATGAACCCGGATGCGTAATTTCGCAGAGGGTATCATCATATGCATTAGAACAGCGTGGACGTTTAACCTAATAGTACTCCTAATTATTCGTAATTAGCACTTCTGCTGTCGCGTCGATGGGTTATACTGGTTATAGAGCAGTAGCAGGATATCATAGGGGCCGTATTTCAGTAATTCGTTTACCTCCCACTACATAAAAGGTTTGACACCTTTGGTAGTTAGTATGGACCCTCTACATCAATGCTAGGTAGGTAGTACTCTCAAATTGTGGTATCACCTTTTCAATAGGGCCAATTTAAGTTTACACAGGGGTCAAACTTTTAAAATGCCCAAATCATGTTAAAATGTATGCCATATTGTCCATCTAATCATAAGGATTCCAAAAATGTATAGTTTGTACCACCTACGATCATTGGTAAAAATGGCTAAAATGGTAAAAAAAAGGTCAATCTCAATTTGTACAGGGGTCAACATTAAAAGTTAATCTGATTATATTTCAAATACTTGCAAATTATTGCCTGAGGTAAGAGGACTCCCAAAAAGTATAGTTTTGATTATGTTAAATGTTTACTTACGGAGATAAGGGTCAAAGAAGGTCAACGCCAATTGGATTATGTTGCCCTATGACCTATTTTGTCGTATAACATGATGACTATACACTGCAGATGGTACAAACTATTTCTTATTTTGACGCATTAAGCTAGATGAACAACTTCTATCATTTTTCAACAAAATTGGAGCAACTTCTGATTTTGACCCCTGTACAAATAGAAATTGACCGTTTTTACCATTTTAGCCTTTTTACCCTATAACTCCCAAACCATTGGTCATAGATGGTACAAACTATACATTTTTGGAATCCTTAGACTAGACGAACAATATGTCATACATTTCAACATGATTGGAGCATTTTAAAAGTTTGACCCCTGTGTAAACTTAAAATGGCCCCTATTGAAAAAGTGACACCACAATTTGAGATTACTACCTACCTAGCGTTGATATAGAGGGTCCATACTAACTACCAAAGGTTTCAAACCTTTTCTGTAGTGAGGGGTAAACGATGATGTTTGACCTGGGTCCTAGCTCCTCCACTATTAGAGCATTGGAGCACCGTCGCGGGCAAACTAGTCAGCCAGCATCTGTTATAGGGGGGGGGGGCTGTAGTGCACAGGTCTCATGTGAGTGTGCAAATCCGGATAAAACTGAATATTGGTGCACAAGTACTTTATGCATTGATAATAAAAAAAAAATGATGGAAGCACTTGCCACACTCCTTTCATGGCCCCAGTTTGGAGTTCAAGGTTACACAGGGGTAAAAAAGTTAAAATTTTCCGATTGTGTTGAAAAGCACACATGATGATGTCTGGTTACAAGGATTCCAAAAAGGTATAGTTTATACTACTACTTATGGCTTATAGTTTTGGAATTATGGGGTAAAAACTGTAAAAATGGTGAAAAAATCAATTTTGGTTTGTACAGGGGTCAAAAATTAAAAGTTGCTCCAATTTTTGTAAAACGTGGTTCAAAATGTTGGTTCAGCTCATAGAATGAAATTTAGGAATATTTTTGACTATCTTAAGTGTTTGGTTATTAACCAAAATGGCGAATAAAGTCAACTGCTATTGGCAGCTATTGGATTATATTGACCCGTGACCTATTTTGTTTGGAAACGTGAAAACTAAGCATAAGATAAAGCATACTATTCCTTATTTCCATCCCTTAAAGCTAGGGAAACAATTTGCACCACATATTGACTGAATCACACACCGCAACTTTTAACCCATGGGTTTTGCCCACCAAAATAGACTTTTCCTATTTTTGACAGTTTTTTTTTTTTTAAAAAACCCCCATACTTAACTCCGAAAGATCAGTGTAAACTATACTTTTTTGGAACCTTGTAATCATACAAACGTCATGGTGTACTTTTCACACATCGGAACATTTAAAATGTTGACCCCTGTATACCTTGAAACCCAAGCTGGGGTCCATTAAAGGGGGCTGGCAAGTGCTTCCATCAAAATTTTTATAGATTATCAATGCCTAAAGTACTTGGTGTGCCAAAAATTCAGAATTTTATCCGGAAGCGCACACTCTTTCACTACAGTCCCGTGCTATAATGTAAGTATCTTTATGTGTATTGGATGATTTGAACATTTTGGAAGCAAGCATTTTGATTTCAATGGAAATACGGCGTCGGATTGGGAGCTTCTGCAAGCTTCATCCCAAGAGGTTGAAGCTGATTCGTAACTGGTTTTTTGGTGAGGTACCCTCTATATTCAACCAGTGGCTTGGTCAGATCTTAAAATGTTCATGGGGCAAGGTTTTTTGTTTGTTTTCATTTTTTTGTCTTTTTGCAATTACCCCTAAAGTAAATTGCAGTTCTGCATGCAAATTTTAAAATGACAGTATGAAAATCAAATATCTGAATTATATCATATATTGCTGTTGTAAAATAATACATTTTGTCATGTCCATATTTATTAGAACATTTTTTGAGAACAGAGCAATCAATTTTTAAAGTTAAATTGTCATGTAGCATCCCGCTCAATATTTCTACGTATCATCATAGGTTACATAGTTTGACACCATAGAATTTGTAGACTAATTTGGCCATCAGTATATATCTACAGATCCGCGCCGCTTATCGAATAGAACAGTTAAACAGCATGTTTGTAAACATGTTGGTTTCTGGTATCTTGAAATAGGGCGGTCTGACCCCCCTGTTCCCATGGGCATTGTATCTGTTATAGTTTAATACTATGGGCCATAACGAGTCGCAGGAATGGATTCGCAAGGCACAAAAGAATGACGTAGGATGTTAACTGGTCATTGTCATCACAAAATAAGTATTTCTAGAACCATTACCGGGACCCGCGTGCTCAGTTGTGATCCCTACTGCCGATTGGATGGTTATTAACAATCACAAGCTCTAGAGCTGTTATTAAAATACACCCCCAGTAGCCTTCTCGAATCTGATCCGTAGTAGATAACGCGAAAACAATAGATAAAAACAAGACCTAGCACGAGAAATGTATGATCAACAATACATTCAGGAGTGTCAACAAACTCTTCGTATTGTCCAAATAAGACAGCCTTGGATGAGAGCTAATCATTCCATCATTGTGTCACGGCACACAAATTTAACACAGAATTAATAACTGATATTGTTAATTGCGTTTTGTGTTGAAGTAGTTTACTTTCATAAAGTTGAGGATGTACATTATTTTCCAGTAACGCAAGGTGGCAGCTGCCGCATTTATCATTTTATGGTAATGTGGAGTTGTCTAGACAATAGTCATAGTTTTATGTCGCCTTGAAAAATATTTATCACCCATAACTTCATGTTTTATCATTATCCGTTAAGTATAATTAATGTAAATGCAGGACTTTGACCCGTAAGAAAGTTGCTCGGGGCAAGAAATTTGGCAAATGTTGATTGCAATGAATACTGTTTGCCATTCTGTTCTATTACCAGTCTTGTGGTTACCACTTCCCATTTTTGTAAATGGTTTGCGGGTTAACTTGATTGTTGGGATCATATTCTTAAAACTATTGACCTCCTACCTTTATGAACTTTTCAGGATATTAGCCGAACAGTCCCTCTTACCTTATAACAACGAATAAGTAGTCACGTGCTATAGTTCAACAACTTGGCGCTGCACAATGTTGCGCTTTTTGGGGACACACGTATATCCTGATAGTTTGAGAATGCCATGCATTTGCCCAGGTACTTGTCTTTGTATTAGGCCATAAATACTAATTTGAAGGCCTAAAACTTAAAGCCATATTAGCACATTTTTGTGAAGAGCGCCCCCAATTTTTCAAAAATTTGGCGATTTTTACAAAACGTTTGGCATTGGTACTGGCTATACACTGATCCACCTGTTAATGATTAAGCTCGAAAATGTCTATGTGTCATAAAAAAAGGTAAAAAAAAAAAAACAAACGAAGGAATTTTGTACTAGAATATATTATCGGGATCCCCGATAATAATTCAACGTTCTGCTGGAAACGGCCTTCCAATGTGAAACGCCGGGAAATGACGCCATAAACGTCTACGCTCATCCCATTAGTTGTTTTAATAGTTCAGTCAAGTCAAGTTAGAGGTTTATTTTCTAGAGGTCACTATTTCATCATGGACGGCATAACGTAGCATTTCCAGCTCTGCCTTAGTCCAATCTGGGAATCCCAATTTCCTAATTACAAAATCGATTAGTTTGTGATAATACACGCATTTTTTTTAGCATTCTCGTTTCGCAGGTATATTTTCCTAGACAATTTTTTTACCCTAACGTAACTGTGGCGACATATCAAATTTTGAAAATTGGGGGGCGCTCTTAAAAAAAATGTGCTAATATTGCTTAACTCCAGGGCTTTGATTGTCATCATGATGAACAAAATGTAAACCTAAAGGGAGTATTCGAGAAACGAAACCACACAACACACACACACACACACCCCCCCCCCCCCCACCACAGCAGACTTGCTCTACTCTGCGTAACTTTATTGGGATACGTACAGTTAGATCTACGTGCTTTGTACAAAGTATTTCCTTACAAAAGACACATTTGCTTCATTTTTTAAACAAAGTCATTAATTTACCAGATGATTAAAACTAATATTCAAGTGTGAGGCTGACGGCTGACAATGTAGTAGCAACCGTAAGGTAGCTGTTTGGGAGGTGGGTGGGTTTATGGGGGAGGTGAATTTCCACCAGAAGACCACCCCCATGACCACCCCATTATGCCCCACCTAAAAAACTCACTGCCAAGATCAAAATCGTTGAGATATATCCAAATTGTAGAACTATATAGCGTTGAAATTTGAATGACAACCAGAGCCTCAATACACTTTGGACGTTCAATCATCAACACAATATGGCGTTTAGTGTCTTCAAATAGCGACGATGCTACTCATGTTTAATAAAGCTTCTGTTTAAAGTAAACAATTTTTAAATTACGTCGATGTTTAGCTTGGAATCTTTCTTAAAATTACTATAATCATATTATATGAAATATCTGTGAAACTTTGTAATTCTTTAAGAAAGCTAAATGAAATCAAAGTTCAAATACCCCGAGCAAAATTCAGATAATAAAATTGGGAAGTTTGAAATGAGATGTTTGTTTTACCACTAACAAATCAAGATTGCTCGACAATATACTCGTACTACTATCAACGTGCTTCTTGGATGGAGTGTCTTGGAAACGATTAGTTCGAAAAAAACCTTTTTTGTGTGTACGTTATGGGCAAGGAGTAAGTCCTATGGGCCAATCTCGCGATAAAGTGTGAAAGTTTGGTGCGCCAAATGACCAAAATATCACATTAAGAATCCCGTCTGAAACCATGGAAATCGTAAACGTTAATATTCTCAGAACACGTAACAATGCATGGGGGATCTTATAGCTGG
>JAMKCH010032900.1:0-16286 GCA_023653785.1 Ophioderma brevispina
TGCGCCGTGTGTTGGGCACGAGGGGGTGCTGGTTTTGTGTGACGTCTCCTCTAGGTACGTCGCTTATCTGGCCAGTTTTTTGCAGGAGCCACTCTTTAGGGGGCTCAGCATATTATTCTCTTAGTAAGTGGTGTGCAATTAGGTTTCATGCTATTTGTATTGGCATGTGATCTTGCGCTGCTCTTACTACTTCGGAATTGCTTGCAATTCATTTCATACTCATTTCGATCCACGCAATCCAGGTGTGACGTTTTGCATACTGCACCGACTCCTAGTACCGTGCTAATCTGGCGATGATTAATTTTTTTGCATTTGTTACATCAACATCGGATTGAAGGTAAGCAGATTCCTGTATGAGTATGTCATAACAGTTGTGTTTCTAAGGACTCGTAAGTGAATGCTTGCCTTACCTTCTCCGATGTTGATTCCCGGCCCGTCCCGCCCCCGGCAGGAGTTTATCTTGTCGAGGGTAAGACGAAAAGAGGAAGAGGATTGTGGGTGTATTTATGACGTCACTTTGGGGGGGTGTCGTTACAGGGTGATCGAAATGAATATATATTATGTGGGAATATATCTTTATGGGAGGTTCTGCATCTGCCTAAAGACAAGCAATTTGTTACATTCACATCGGAGAAGGAAGGTAAGCAGCATTCCTTACGAGTCATTAGAACACCATGTTCTTACATGACCTTCAGCCAAAATTAGGGGCCTTAATATGTACTTGTCTTATCATAAAGCAAACTGACAAAATTGATGCAAGACTGATGAATTCATGATATTTTTATAAGTGGATAGAAGAATTAAGTGTGACATATGATCAGTATGGGACAAAAGAAAAATATTTTGGAAGATAGTCCTGAAGTCAATGCTTAAAATTGAAATTTGGCCCTTCATGCTAGTTTAAGATATTCCAAGAAAAAAGATGGTAATACTCTGATCTGTAAAAATGAGCATTTCTTTTCCACAAGAAATTCACAATTTTGTATTTCTGACCATATTAAAGTGCACAAAAATTACAAACACAGTGGTATATAGAGCCCTTTGATACAAATGTATGCTCATATTAATGTGAAAGGAGGAAGTTTTGTTTTTCCGAGCCATGTTACAAATGTTTCTCTCCAATTGCATTTGATCGGTTTTAGAACATCTACCGAGAAGGTTTGAAAGGTTTATTGGACCCAAACAAGTAAAATGGAAAACCAAAACTATGTTTTGAAATTGACTGCTTATCAAATTGCCAATAGAAAACCATGCTTTGATGTTGGGGTGAAGGGAGTAAAATAAGTCAATTCAGGTGTTTTAAGATTATAAGAATGTAAGCATTAAATATGCAAAACACAAAAAACCTGGGTTCGAAAAAATTGTGTGCTTCTTTCTGGAACTGTCCTTGTCTCTTTGTACTTTAAAGTTTTAGAAAAGTGTTGGAAAATTATCCATTTGAAGCCAAAGTTTTTCCCAATTTTAATAAAAAGGGTGAAAATTTGCAGAGAAAAAATGGCAGATTTGTTAAATTTTGCCCTAAATCTGCATCCCTGGTATAGACTATATGGTACCTTTTGGCAACAATTGGTGCAGATATGGTTCAACTTCCAGACTCGCACACCTTGAAGTGATTTGGCAATATTTCTTAACAACATTAAAAAAAGGCTGACATGCGTTTTCATACACTGAAGTTAATGCTTTATTCTGTTGACATTCCACAATCCTGTCTATAGTTAAGATGGGCAGTGGCGGCGACAGACTTCATTTTCTGGGGAGGGGCAAAACTTCAAACATTTTGGCCCCAAATCGCTGATATTTGCCCAAAATTAGGGAGGGGGGAAATGCCGCCTTCCCCCAGCTGGCACCGCCACTGAAGATGGTCAATAGATATTGTGGAACTACTTCTTCCACATGTCTGTTTATGGTAACAAATTCAGTTGTTGTAATGAATTAGAAATTGCTTTGGTTTAAGGATATGCATACCAGATGATACCACAGTCATAAGTGGTTTAATATATCCTAGGTGAATAACCGTTAAAAGCAAAATGAGAAACCATGATACCAACTAACATTTCTCACATGGTCCCTAGCATGACTAATGTATTATCATTCCCCACACAATGTTCAATTGCCAGTTGAAACGTGGTATTATCTTACTCAACCACGCTTTAAAGGAGCATCGCTTAATCTTCTGCCCTCATGTCCACAATTTGCCTCAAAGACTGATTCTGGAAATAGGAACATATCATCGCCACATATTGTGTTGCTTCTGGTTTCATTTTAATGATGTTGGGTAGAGAATGTTTTTTTACTTAGTATCCAATTATTTAACTCAAAATTAAGATAACTTCATCTATTCCTAACTGAATCATTCATGACTACAAAATCTTTTCATCTGACTTTAAAATGAAAACATAATATAACTAAACTTTCTCTCTTCTTTGTCCGCTTTTTTCCCTCCTTTCCCCCCTTTTTTTTCCTTTCTCAACATGTTTTTCATACTCAATTTTCTTGTCTTTTCTATTTAGTTCTTTCTTCAAATTACGGCTGCTTGAAACTCTGAAATAAAGACTGAAATACATTAGCACTCGTTTCTCTGGTATCCATGTGAACACAGTCCTCTGTGGCCCAGTGGTAATTCTCTTCCCTAGATAGCGAGGTCCGGGTTCGAGACCGGGTATTTTTCATCTTTATTTAATTCTGTGCTTGCCAGTTTCTCCGAGCTTCTATATAATATTATCAAGTTACTTTCTCGGGTTGTATCATTACTTTTAACTTGATCCTCACGTGCATTGAATTGAGTTCCGCTTTGTAGTAGATTCTGCTAGAATCATGCGTCATAGGCCCAGTGCACCCTTCAAAAATATATTATGTAATTACAGCCACTTGAAACTCTGATAAGACTGTAATACATTAGCGCTCATTTCTCTGGTATCCACATGAACACAGTCCTCTGTGGCCCAGTGGTAATTCTCTTCCCTAGATAGCGAGGTCCGGGTTCGAGACGTGTCTTTTTTTGTCTTTAGTAATTCTGTCTCGCCAGTTTTCTCCGAGCTTCTATATAATATTTATCTAGGTTTCCCTTTCTTCTTAGACAACAACAATTTAAAAAGTTTGTATAAAGTGGAAGAAAGTTCTAAATTGGTGACCAAAATCTGCATGAGATGTTATTGCTTTTTTATTCTCCAAAAAAGTTTCAGTCATGGAAAATCTTTTTTTAATGACATTTGGTAAAATTAGACCGCCTTAAGGTTACAGTTCATCATTATAATGTGTGAATTTCATTTTTCTCCTTTTTCAGGAGCATTAAGTGATGGTGAATACTCTGAGAAGGACTGGCCAGAAAACATTGACGGGTTAGACCCTTACCCAAGGAGCAAAGCACTGGCAGAGAAGGCTGCCTGGGATTTTGTCAAAGAACTCAAAGGTTGGTTGTGTGATATTAGCTGGTCTAGGAGAAGGGGGGTATAGTATGTGTAAATACACCCACTGGCCAGACCCAGAGGGTGTTTTGACTCGACAATCCCCTAATGCATTACAATGTACTATATACTAAACACATGGTCAGTCAGGGATAAAAGTTTTTTAAATGTTACGAAAAACCACAGGACATTTCATAATTATGCTAAAAATTCCCTATAGTACTAACGCTTTGTGGGCTAACCATGAGCATGAAAAGTCAGGGTTTTTAATGTGGTGAGAATCGGATTTTTGTGAGATCCGGACGCCTTTGATGTGAAATTTCCCAAACTGGAGTTCATTGTGGATTGATCAATACACCCTTGGGCAGACCTATCATGGTTTGCTTGTATGCTGAGACAAAAAAAAAAAAAAAAAAAAAAAACAAAAAAGGTAAATTTCTAACAACAAAAAAAAAAAAAAAAAAAATCTAGGTGATTGGACTTAAAACTGTTTGTTTGGCGAACAGAGGGATATTTAGTGTCGATCGGCTCCATTTTTTTAAGATGAACTTAAACTTTTTGGCCTCGCTTTGAGCCCGTTTCTAAATACAAAACCCCTTCAATACTACCAAGTGCTCTTTCCCTTTTTTATCCACCAAAATCTATATCCGCCGGTTTTCTCCATCCTAACAGAAAAATGACAATCTCTAACAAAATAAATCCACTTATTACTGTAAGGGTAACTCAAGATGCTTATTTCATGTTATAAGATAGGAACATTTCCTGAAACCGTGTAACCAGATTTATAGGTAGATACTTACTCTGTTACAGTTCACAGAGGAAGACTATCTACCTACAGCAAAGGTTCTCACATGGTCGGTAAGATATAAACACGTTTTTCTTCCAAATGTCTCTACAAATAAACTAAAACTTATGAATACATTAAATACAAGTAAACACTGATTATTTACAATGTGATTGTGAAATTTGAGGCAAGATTTGCCAGCCGTATCTGGCCAATATGTGCCGGTATGCTATTTTTAGACAAATGTGGGTGTGCACCAATTGCTATGTTGAGCTTGTACCAATGATCTAAATATAATCCAAATAGGTTTGCGTAAAGCAGATTTGAGCCCGGGGTGCCCAAAAGTATAATGAGCATCATATGCACTTCATTATCATAAAACTTTGGGCACCATCTATTTGGTTTGCAATTTTTATATTGGAAATCCATGATGCATGTTTATGAGATTGGAGTATGTGGTGGTTGTTACATTTAGCGAGTGTTTTTGTTTTAACAACAACAATGATTTCCATATGCGCACCCACACCTCAAAATACTCTTTCTTTTAACAAAATTAACAGGGCTGGGTCATCTAGAGATTTCTGTGCATTAGGAATGTAGGAATTCCATTTGGGAAGCCATATCAGACAATACTGACTTGCGTGTTATTTACCTAGATACAGAATCTAACCAGTGTGGAAAAGGGTGTTAAAGCATGGAGTTATTTATAGTAAACTGGAGTGGAACTCACTGGTAACCTATTGCACACAGACGGTTTGAGTAGGATTAATGGGCGCCTATTGTCGTGAAACTAAACTCAGTTGTTTGAAGTGGATTCGATCGATCGGTCCCGACTTCGAAATTGCTCCGACATCCCGCACACACAAGCAATTATTTTTTAGCAATGAGAAGAATGTGTGCATATGATTTTAACGTAATAAGATCAAACGAAGAGCCACTGCATGATAATCTGATGAAATTTCTGAGCACCATTGGGCCCCCCCCGATCTGTAGGGTGAAATGCGTAAACTTGCCTATGATTTTTGTTATCACCTCTCGACCATTAGTCGGAATCATCACAGCACGACTTGCAGCTCAAGCCGGCCATGTGTTAAAATGTGGCGATGACCTGGCGGAAAATTTTGTTACTTTTCAGCTCATAGTCATGACCACTTTATCACCATCGTCCACTTTTTTATCGTTAAGTTGCAATATCTGTTAAGATTTTAAACAATTTATCGTAATAGGCCTAAATGTTCTGTTGAATCAAAATTCACACCGACGGGCAGCCGGTCTTATGCGCGTTCGATCGCCATGCTGTCTGGTGTTTTTTTTTCCATTTTACAAATCACAAATAAATACGAAAATGACATATTTGAGCAATTATACCAACGTTATCATTTATTTCGATGTCAAATCTAGGTTTGTAATTTTTTTAAAGGATTTTTAAAAATACTTTGACTTATTTACTGTTTATTTATTTTGGTTTACTTCTAATTAACATATAAATGAAGAATGTTGTTTGGACCAGTCCATTTGATACATGGGGTGAAACATACTAAATGCTCAATCAGAAAATTTTAAAAAATGGAATTCAAAGGTTGTACAATCGTCTTTTATCTCATATTTACTCAAACAAAACAAATTTGGTGACAGCAGATAGATAAAAATCTGATAACACCTGCAATGAGATGCATGTATTGTGGGTTTTTAGCAAGCGTTTACCCGTATCGGCAGATCCTTCAACCAGGCTGCTATCAGAATATGGCGATTTCCATGAAAATTTATCGGCACATTGTTCAGTCAGGCTGCTGATCAAAATAGGGATTTACTTGATTGTACTCAATTTCGCGGCAGATTTTAACCAAAATTAATTAAGGAAACGGTAAAGCATAGCTCCGATTTATTTACAGGGAAATCATTCATTAATTTTTGTCTGGCCTAAATTCTTTCTAACGAAATCATGAAAGTTTGCTGGTCAATAGAAATATGTTGTAACAGAGTTTGTTTACATTTTCTCTGGTTTTTTATTTTAACTTTTCAAGTTATTTAAGGTGGAACAACGGGCCCTTCGCTCAAAAAAACATTTCATTTTATGCCCTATCCCACGTTTCGTAGACCACCATGCATTACAACTTCCATTATGGCCGGTGTACATCCTCCGTGCATGTCATAAATTTTGGTGGGAAACTCAGTAAACAAATCGCCATTATATCAGCGGTTTGGCATTGTTTCGGAGTAAAGTAAATACACAACAATCTAGAGCGTAAACATCTGGTATTTGTAGTTTAAAATAAAAAACATAATGCAACAAAGGACCATTCTATTAATGAAGTTTATTAATTAATGGCGATGTACACAAAGGTTAACAAGAAAATTGCGCAAAAAAGTTTCGATTAGCAGGTAGATAGAAAATCAACCGGAGCCGAGATGAGTATCTTGGAAGCTGCAGAATTGAGCAGTCACGCCATGGTTTTTACAGGTACAGTGTATCACAGACGGAAATAAGGTGAGTTGTGTCTGGAGATCATAACGGACAAGTCCTGTTTCAAAGGCGTTCAAGGAAGTTCACTCCATATCAGCTCAGTACCATATCGACTCCAGCCACTTGAGGCGATTAAGCGACATGCGCTGTGGTTGAAAGGACCCCGACATGACGACAGATAATAGGTGTGAAGTGTGTTAACTTTTGACTACTGAAAGGATGCACTTGAGAATATTGATGGAAATTTGAAGTTTCTACTCCAGTTTACTATAAATACCTCCATGGTTTCAATAGCCAAATCGGCATTATTACTTGTGGTAATATTTTACGGTCTCCTGACATTTGACCCTGTCAATATTTAAGGAAATTGCCTTTTCGTAATTAAAAAAAATGGGTCCAAAAATACTTTTTTGAGCTATAAAAATAGAAAATATAGTTTACTTTCTCTAAAGTAATTTATGGCATATATTTTTATCGGCCATATTGCTCAAATGATTAATAAAACATATTATTAAAACATAATCTTGATTTGTATCAAAGGTCAGGAGTCCTAAAAAGTGGCAACCTTCCCACAATGATCCAAATCTGTAATGCCGCTATTGCTTATTCGGTTGTTTTTAAAAGAGATTTTCCCTTTTTCTCAAAGATTGTAAATTACAGTGATAAGCCAGAAGGAGCAGTGATAAAACAGTAATTACAGAGTCTATTTGTGAACAAATGTATTGACTGTATGCACAGGTGTATGTAATCGGTGCTGAACCAAACTCACAGGTCATCCCTACATGGGGGTAAGTAGTTGATACACTTTTCAAGCTGTACTGCTTTGCTAGGCAAGGGTTCTTGTCATTGAGGTAAGTAAACGGTTGGTAAGTAATACGGTATCCAAAAAGCTGTATGTTATGGGGCTTATAGCCAAACTTAGTTGCTTAAAATACTAAAATACCTTATGGATGCATGACTTGAGTAAAGTGTACAGATAAAAATGTTTAATATGGCTTTATTCATGAACCTAATTAGCTTCTTGAACACTTTGGAGGATATTGCTGAAAGTACTGGATGTAATTTTTTATGTGAGGGGCCATTTGGGGAGCACTGATAGAGGAGTTTCCATAACTGACTCATCAGGACAAATTTTTTCTGACACACTATGAATTCAGAAAAACCTTTTAACGGAATAAACCTGTGATTTTTATTCTGTGGAAGGGTTTATTGAATTCAAAATGTGTCAGAATGAAGTGTGTCAGATGGGTCAGGTTATGGAAAATACCACTGATAGACTTATTAGGCATGCTATACTGTGTCTCCAACATAATAAGTTAGCTTCGGATAAATTGTCGGTACCTTCAATGTATGATAGCTTCTATGCATGACGGGACATGCTGTGACTGAACAAGGCAAGTCACAGGTCAAAATGAGACAATGTTCAGACAAAGGTAATGTTACGCAACATTGATCTAATTGAAAACTACAGTACTTCTTAGTTTGTGATATTTTCAGTTTGAGGTAAGTACCATACACCTTCATGTTTTTCATTTGTTTGCAAGATATGCAGTGGAGGAGCTCATACTACCTTCTTCCAAGTGAGTGGAAAACCGATCTCATTTACAAGTACATCAAACAGTGTGATACATTTGTTGAGAAAGATCTGAGGAAGACAGCAACACACAGCCACATTCTTTATGTATGGCTCAGAAGAGGGGTGCTCTTGCAGTGTATAGGGTGACTGTTAGGTAAGATATTTTCTGCCCCTGAGCTTTTCTCAGAGCAAGGCAAGACATAACTTTTTCTGCATGTATATGTACTGTGTGTTAAAAAAAAAATTAAGAGAAGGGGCGATTTAAAAGCTGTCTAAAAGGGATGGAAATAGTTTTTGTTTTCACTTGAAATATAAGCCTGCTGATCCATTTTTAACAGTGAAGAATGAGATTTTTCTTATAAGATGCCTTGATCGGTTGTAATCACTACCGAGAACATTTTTAAAAAAGGTTTATTGGACAACAAGTACAAAAGGAAACGGCAAAACTTGTTTGAACTTGCCTGCTATCATAATCGTCCCCATAGAAAACTGATTTGAATTTCTTCTCTGTGCATGACAGACAAATAATGAGTCATCACCTTATTAACCTAAAGATGACGTATTCAGCTCAGTATCACCTAGGTGTGATATTTAATACAGTGGTAAGCATTCAACTATGCCATCAACCCAGGTCTCTGACAACCCCAAAAAATTGGGTGCTTCTTTCTGGAAATGTCCTCATGTCTCTCTAAACTGGTACATTGTTTAGTTTGGAGGGGGCAAATAGCTTAATAAATGTTACCAATTCAATCAATTGAGTTCACACTCAAAACAAATATGAAAACACTATCATACACATGCTCAACTCTGCTCACAAAATTTCAAAAGCCCTAATGTATTACAGTTATATTGTAAATTCAACTCCTGCATTAACACTCATAAGAGAACTGCAATCGC
The DNA here is from genome assembly GCA_023653785.1 of Ophioderma brevispina. Lineage (NCBI taxonomy): Eukaryota > Metazoa > Echinodermata > Ophiuroidea > Amphilepidida > Ophiodermatidae > Ophioderma > Ophioderma brevispina. The sequence continues at coordinate 9,126 of JAMKCH010032900.1, forward strand.
AGAGTCCTAGAGGGAAAACTGTAAAGGTCCATGCTCCGATCACTAATAGCCTTGTTCCCCGGGAACCCAGTTTTTCCTGGAAGTGTCAAAATTTGGTATAAGGAGAAAGTACATTTTTTCTCATAACATTAAATCTGGGGCGAAAAGATGTTGGTTTTGATGTTATGAGCGAAAATATTCACCATTTTTGGGTCGACCAATATTAATTTACCTAGTACTCTGGGGATTACAAAATCCATTTTCCGCTCTCACTTCAAAAAAACAGCGTTGTAATATCGGCAAGAAATGTTATGCGATTTGGGGTGAAGGCCATTCTATCAAGATGAAAAATTTATAGACTTAAATGGGTCATCCCCCTTTAAATGTATATTGCAACATATTAAAATGATGGTGTTGTTGGTGTTGTATTCTATATATAAAACCTTTTTGGGAAACCCTGGCCCTTTGTATGTTGGTTCTTTTTGTTACTTTGTAATTTGGTTAAAGTTCCTTATTTCATGAGTATTACTTTAATTCAAACCAAACTCTTGTAATAAATCACGTGATGTGGGAAGGAAGAGGAAGGGGTGATCTAAAGGAGGTTGGGTTTTAAATGTCATGGAAAGGATCAGATTGGATCAAAATAGGTTTTTTTGTTAGTCTTGCAATTTTGTTCAAGTTTCTCATTTCTAAGTAAACACTTTAATTCAAACCAAACTTGGTAACTATGATCAGAGGGAGACCGAAGGAAGTTGAGAAAAGGTCCTGTGCAGGTCAAATTAGATCAAAATTGGCCATTTCTTAAAATTGTGATGGGATGATGTGCATGCAAAAACCATGTCGCTTAACACAGCACTCGTATATTCACATACATATACACGCATAAACTCTCACGCACATAAACACAGGCACGCACCACACTTCAAACACTCCCAGCACACCTAAAACATTAAACATCCACTCACCCACAAATATGTAACTGATAAAAATACTCCCCACTCCCCCACAAAAATGAACCTGGGCCAACCAAGGTGCACTGAGGGAAAAATCCCTTTCAACATATTTTGTAGTGCACACATTGAGACCTGTTGCTAAGAAAATCACCCAACCAAGGGGGTAATCAGGTCTAACACCCATACTTAAAAATTTGGGGATGATGTTGGTTGTGAATAACCCCAATCAAAGGCTTTGCTGAAGTCTGTATAAAAACTGCCACTCTACACATAGTCTTTGGTTTATCATTCATAAGTTTTACCAGGTAATGGCAGGTAGATCTGCCTTTTCTATTTACAAATTTATTTTTGTCAATATATAGTTTAATATCGTCCATAACCGAATTCATATTGAAAAAAAACTCCCAACTTTTGAGAAATGGTACATAAGCGAAATTTGGCCATAAATTATCCCAAGGGGGGGGGGGGTTGGCAGTCTTTGATTTGGGGACTATAACCACTCTTTCTTCCATTGTGAGGTACTGTTCCTTTGATGAAAGGAGTTAAAGATCTCGGTCAGTGGAGCGGTTATTAGTCCACCTTCAAATTTACACTCCGGTTTGGCAGGGGGTCTGTCCGGACAACTCACTAGACAGTTTGTTGATAACATTCTACAACCAAAAATGGCAGCAGAATACCCCTTACCATTGGTCTGAAAACATGGTAACCTAGTAAGATCAAAGGCCAAAGATCATACTTATGGAAACAAGTGAATTATGTGATACTGTCTGGAACATCCTCGGGGGTTTTAGAATCTATGCCAACAGGTGGCATACATGTTATATCATGTATGAGCCAATCAGAGCTACTATAAGAAAAATTAATCTCAGGGAGTAACCATCAGGTATGAAGTTGTCAGGGCGTGGTTTAACCTGCCTACATTCATTTCAAACATTTCCTGGCCCCAAAATTTTACTAGGGAAAAATCTCAATTTTGATGAGGAAGTGGGGGAGACACGGTTGTCCGATTGGGTCACCCACATAACAAGAGAAATTGTGTGATCATTATGCATGACTTAACATTTGCGTCCTCAGGCTTTGATATAGTCTGTCTTCAAGTGATATTTTCTTCATCTCGGAAAGTTGTTTACTGAGTCACTGATGAACCAAGACAATGTGGCGATTCTGTGTTATCAACTGCTGCAACATCGTCAAGTCAAGGGCTTATCTGGGGATTACTTCATCCTTCTCTTACAGGTATGAAAAAGTAGATGTATATTTGATCAATATGGGGAGTTAAATTAATACAACAGTGTAGCCATTTTGAGATCACAGAGTAACTTGTGACCGCTGATGATTCAGCAGACGTAATAGAATCCAGTTATGTTAACATACACTTTATTATGTATCCGCTGACTTCGAGAGTCAAGGTTACATAATGGCCACGCTGTTAACGCAAACAAGTTGGTTGTGCTTCGTGAAGGTTTTTGCTCTTTTACTGGGCGAAATTAATTATCAGCATGTATGGCTTGATTTGCCCAAAATGAAGTATTTTTGTCTTTGCCCTTTTTCCTCAACATATATGCAACTAAATTAACTGTGGTTGATTTGTAAAGGGCACTATCAGTGATTTTGCAAAATCCGAAAATCAAAAATTCTCAAAAATCCATTTTTTTGCAGGTTGTAACAAGTACAAGGTACCCAACAAGTAATACGACCAAACGCACCCTAATAAGGACAAAATCGGATATATTAGTCATTACTGTCGTTCGGACACTTACTACACCCATAACTGAATGGAGAGAGATATCTTTGAACGGCTGCTGTTTGGCTTCCTTTTCTGTCATTCTTCATTTGAAAAGTAACTTATTAGGGTTCTATGGACTTCACTTTAAACCATCTCAGCAAATTTCAAATATTTTTGACTCTTTCGGATGAATTCCTGATATGTCCTTAACTTCAGTTGTTGGCATCCATTATTTAATGGGCCGCAAATGTGTTCTTTAAATTATGATATATAGTACATCATTTGTACTGATCAACAAACTGAAATAAAAAAGGATGGCTTACCATAATTCGTTTTTGAGAAAAAAGACTTATTAAAAAGTAAACATTTTGCTCACAATTTTTACATTATTTAACACGCAACTCTATGGGAAAAATGTGATTTACCGATGCTAAAGTGCTCCAAAAAGATCAACAAGGGGCCGACGTTTTTCTATTTCACATATGTTTTAGGTCTAAGTTGCATACTTGCAAATACGGAAATAAAAAAATGGTGTCACCGTATTAGTTTTCCTGAAAATTGGTCGAAAAAGGACAGTTTTAGAGGGAAATTCCATCTTCACTAGACGGACGATTGCATCTCGCTTATTTTACGCCTATTGTCACCAGCAAACAAAAAAGGGTGCGTTGAATTGAGACTCGTAATTAACAAGTCGCGGTTCTTAGACAATCCTAGCAACATCAGAGATCTACAAATTTGCGTAAATGCAGGAGTGGAAAATTGCTCATTAAATTATTTTGCGATGCACCTTGCTCATCTCCGTGTTTATTAAAGTCGCTTCGTCGTACTCCTTAGAACAAATCATAATGCCAACACCTTAAGAAATACCCATTTAATCAGGTTATTAAACATTTTAGTTAGTATTTGTATACTTCACAACATAAGTATCCACTAAGGTCAAAGGTCACATTTAGGTGATATAATTATTTTTGTCAGGTAATTGGTTATGAACATTGGTTGCACCAACGGGTGCCTTGAACCCTAACACATACTTAGCATGCATGATGCAGTTTTTTTTTGTGGGATAAGAGGCTGATCATCGATTATTTTGGCATTTTGTTGTTGCTGATCGAGCCAAAACCTTAGTTTAGGTCCATATAGACCCCCCTTGGCCACTTAAGTAGAGGATGTAATCACCAAGTATTATTTATTAATAGTACACATTTACCTTCCTTAAGTCAGTGACGTCAGTGCGTTATGCAGTGATAGGCGAAGAATTTTAAGTTTTGTAACGTGGAAATTTCTGGGAACAAGCTGAAAAGTCAGGATGGGGGGCAGAAATGTGTCTAGAATACTAGCTAACAGTGCCCCTAAAATCTCTCTTGTGCTTTTTCAGAAATAAGGGGGCAAAGTTTGTAACAGGGTAAAATTACCAAATATTAGAATTGGGGGGTCCTTAAATGTGTTTCCAACATTTTGTGTCATGTCCAAGGATCAATAAAGGTAATAGTTTTGCCCTATCTACCCTGTAGTTTAAGTACTACATACCTAAATCATTCAGGATTCCATCCTGGGGGTAATATTTCAAAATGACCAATTTCATTGAAACGATATTCAAATTGTCTCGTAGAGTCATATTAACCAGAAAATGTTCATTCAAATCACCTACATTGATTCAATATTTACATATAGAGCAGAAGCAGTGCCCCCCATAGAGCCTGTTATAACCCCCATCACACTGGCCCTTAATTTTGCAAGTGATGACCATCACCTGTTTACATATTCATTTGGTGTTCATGTACACTAGATGAAGAAATTTGACACATCTTTCCGAAGAATCCGACCATTCTGAAAATTTACCCCTCGGTGACCTTGAGCTTTTTTACCATATATTAAACTCACAAGCCAAGATATGGCAAACATACTTTTTTTAATCCTTGGGACATGACAAAAATTGGAACACATTTAAGGACAATTGAAATATTTCGTAATTTTACCCCTGTACAAACTCCACCCCTTGCATTGTCTGAAAATGCAACAAGAGGATTTTTTGGGGACTTTTTAGTATATTATTCTAGACACATTGCTGCACCAATTCGACCCTTTTCAGCTTGTTCCCAGAAATTTCCACCTTTCCATTGTTTTATTTTATTTAAGACTTTGGCCTATGATTGCAGAATTAAATTCAGGCAATTGATTCAAGTGCAGACATACCCTGCTGCCATTTAAAAGGCATGCAAAAATGTCACACACACAACATCTGTCTGACCGCAATTGACGTCACTGACTCGAAAAGATAAAGAACTATAGAAACCAATGTAATTGGCAGGATCTGACATCTATATCTCCAACCCCGGACTCATCTGTAAGTGAATCATCAGCAAGTTCAACTTCCAGCAAGCAGCTCTGGATCTGGAACACCAGCATGTGAATCATATCTTGCACCTACAGCACTCCTTGCAAGTCTTGGCCCACCTTTCCAAGATGTTGTAGATCCTGGGGCCAGAACTGGAAAATACAGGCCACATTCTGAGTTTTGTGAAGGTGACTTTGGCGAGAGCTTGCAAGTTCTTGGGAGGCATAAGTTCCGATTCTGATGATGCATTTGGAGACGGAAACATTGACCATGCATTGTGGCTTACTTCAGCCATCTTGGCAGGGAAGGAGAGGTAATCAAGAACTGTGTCTGTGCGAATTTCATTTTAGCCAAGTTATTGAATGCATGGTATCAGTGCAGTAAAGAAAGTGTCTTTTGATTTTACACGCGTGGAACCCAATGTCATGCAGAACTGTGCATAGCCAAGTTTTTCTCTGCATTCGAAAAAGTTGAGGGCATAGTTAAATGACCAACACTTTCTACAAATCAGATGACAAGAATCTTTAAATGAGATATAATTTTGAAGGACTGCCTATGAAATGGTACTGCATGTGTGCTTGCAATTTGTGTGAATGGAACCTTAATACCTTAGGGGATGTTTTTTAAAGCCTTGTGGGGACCTTTTAAAACAATTAAGACCCGTACGCTAATTAATTGTTTTTTTAAATTGGGTCTTTTTTTATTTTTAACATATTACAAAAATAAAGTGTATTTATTATTGTCACTTATTCTTTTAAAGTTAGCCTGTTACCCAAACAGTTTAATAGATTTGTCTAAGAAAGTGGTTAATTGTAACACAATTAAATATCTTATGTATATAGGTTGTGTATTGTGTGTGTCTTACTTTGTGTCCACAAAAAGGTTAACTGTTGCCTTTTTGTGGCGTCAAAACCTGGGCCTATTGTAGGAAGATACAAGCACCTACTCCCCTTGTCATTCATTCCCAGGGATCCTCCCTGGGTCTGTCTTTGGTGAAGAATTGTATAAAAAGGAGGCACATTGGCATCAAAGGTCCAACATTTTGCCATATCTTTTTTCTAAAGAAGCTATTGAAGCATTTTGCCTATCTTTTTTTTCTAAAGAAGCTATTGAAGCCAAACCCAGGCATATTGTTGGAGGGTACAGGCCCTTATTACGTATGTCATTCATGTCCCTGGGGGTGCTCTGTGGCTCGCAATGGCCGGCATGGTTGAAACTAACCAAGCTCAACACACCTTCAGCTGAACCATTAACAAATGGTCGTTTTGTAGACCTTGATCACTATATTAAATGACATCAAGGTTACATGAACATATAAAAAAAAATAGGTACATTTAAATTTGGATTTCTGAGTGAACTGGAAAATCCAAATTTGACAAGGGGAAGAAATATTGTATATGCTGGTATGTGGAAGAAATGTAAAATAAGACCCCTGAAATTATTTGTGCTTGTTTTGCAGAAGACATCCCAACAGAAAACAAGCAGTCCTAATGGATCCGCATCCCATTACTGGAGCAAATAAGCAGACAGCACCCACAGCAGCCTATATGTGTCATGGCAACAGAACTCCACCATCTCAGCCGTAGGCAACACCGGTGCAGTTAATGTGTCTGAACTGAAATACACAATCAAGAGTTAAGACCAAAAGCTCAGCAAAGATATCTTGAAGAAAAGAGTAACCCAAACAAACTGCGCTTCTGAAAAACAAGATCTGAGAGGACTGAGGCAGAGGATGATACGTGACAAAAATCAGCAGTAGCACAGGTACAGAAGGTTGATGTGCTGAGAGAACAGAGCAGACATTATACCATTGAAGACGATTCTTAGTAGGAATTTGATGAAGCATTCATGAATTGTTGATCCTCTGCTGCCAGTGAGAGGTCATGGTCTACTAATGCTTTGGCCAAACTCCTCCAATCTCACGACCCCAAGGCCATGCAGAAGAAAGATGCTCGACTGAAGATTTTGAAGAAAATGTCACGCATGAAGATTCTTATATTTATCTTTCAGCCATCAAGGTAAATGCAATGCATTCAAGCCAAATGAATTTACAGTTGCCAAAGTTAAATCTTTTCATATATCTACAGAACCACCATAGAAATTACTTATTTTGGAACTGGACTGTTTTGGTTCCAAGTAAAAGTTTATGTTGGCCCCCACAACCCAAT
>JAMKCH010032901.1:0-18470 GCA_023653785.1 Ophioderma brevispina
CTAAACCTTAATTCATACCCCAGGGGTCCTCCCTGGGTCTGTCAGGGGGTGGGGAAAGAAGGCCCGAAAAAGGTCCATATTGCACATAAAATGTCAACATAGTGACCATATTGTGTACGATCTATCGGGAGTTCCGTGAGGGCTACGATGAATGTACTTGGTTGGAAAGAAGCTGGTTGAATGAGTTCTCGCCCTTTTTTTTTTTTTTTTTATTAGATTTTGGTGTAAAATATGCTCATTAAGTATCTAATTTGCATAATTTTATGAAAATTTTCCCACAAGGCTTGTGTACAAGTGTTTCTGGAGTTCTGTATGGCGTATATTGATGTACTTTGTGGAAAAAGTGGGCTGATAATTCTCGACTGATTGATTTTGGGGGCAGATTTCGGGGCAAATTTAAATATGCAAATGATCTAATTAATATGAATATCAGCGTTTGCTAGTTGGTGGGAAGTATATACCACAAAGGTATTAACATACGTATTAACCCATGTTTTAGTTTTGGGTTGCCAGCCTCTTACATTTCTGAAATGTGAAAGATGACAATTTCGGTGTTTCCGCCCCTTTCTATCCCTCGTTGGTCCCAAATTTAAAATGTGGTCACAATGATTTTTTCAAAAATAGTGTTGCAATGAATAAATTATTAATATTTTTACTACATTTAGTGAATTTTCAGGGTTTTTGCATGATGATTTTAAGAATTTTTAATTTTTTAGGTTTTTTCTTTTTTTAAAATTCACAAACATTTTTTTTTTTCAAATTATTTTTGGTGAGCTAGTGGTGTCCAAAATGAAGGGTGGACTGGTACAGTTTCTAACATCCTTAGTGATCGCGATATTCGGCGGGGACATATTTTAACGCAATCGCGTAAATACGAGTTTCGCCTTGTTGTGGTTTTTAAGGTGGGTTGCCAAGTTGAAGGGGGTTTGTGGGGGTTAAGGTGGGTTGTTGTGGGTTAAGGGGATTTTTGGTTTTACGGGGGGTTTTTTGGGTTTAAGGGGTTTTGTGGCACATAATACGCATATACATGCGCAGACTGCACACATGCAACTCGCATGCACGTCTGCGCGCATGTGCGTATGCAATTGCCGTCGTACATTGCACATGGTTGTCCCGGGTTTTACGGGGTCGGGGGTGTTTGGCTTTAGGGGGATTGTTGGGTTTTAAGGTGGCTTGTCCGGGTTTAAAGTGGTTGTCCGGTTTTAAGGGGTTTTTCTGGGCTTAAGGTCAGGGGCTTGTTGTGGTTTAAGGTGGGTTGCAAAGTTTGAAAGGGGGGTTGCGCCAGGTTTAATAAGGGGGGGTTGGGGTTTAAGGGGATTTTGGGTTTAAGGGGGGTATTGCAGCTGATTATTTCAAAATATTTGTAAACCGCTCCCGCCAGGGGATTTGCGGTTCGGGAACCGCGACGTGTATTTTCGAAACCTTGTACATGTAACTGTGTTTAGATATGACTGCAGTTGCAGTTGCTATTTATTATGATAACCAAAGATTCAGTGACCCATACGGTTGTTACTACTAGAATATGGGCCCTGCACTCTGGGTATTCAAATCATAGCCAAACCCGGGGTCACCTTTCTCATTTACAAAACATGGCCTATGAGTTGAAATTATGTTTGTTGATGGTTGCAAAAGCTTTTGAAAATGACGTGGCCAGAATTTGTTATTGACTAGGTTCCAAATCATGTGTCACAGCACTTAACATTTGTTAAGTTTTGATGAACAACTTGCTTGTTGTTGTTCAGGTATAATCATCACAGTAGTGAAGACATGAATGCCATAAACACTTAAATTTTGCATGCATTACTGTTCCTCACCTAATTTCTAACCTTTGACCTTTACCTAATATCCTTCCTTGAACCCAAACTCCACCCCCAGTTGGTGACCATTGTTTTAACTGTGTTGCCCTCATGTATATTGCTGCTGGGGTGGCAACCTGCTTTGAAAAGGCTATAGGAAAGAGTTCCATGTACCTCTCTTTAAAATTCTACTGGAAACATTTGTTTTTATTTTATTGCCTTACACTAACAAATGACCCTCTAAGGCTAAAAATAAAAGAGAAATTTGTTTATGTAGAACTTCAAAAGAGGGTTACATATGGAACTCTTGCCAAGGCTGTAATGGATACGCCTGTATGCAGTTCCTGTAAATGCATGATTTTTGAATTTATGAATTCTCTCTTACACAATAAGCACAACCGTTGTTTAAAAGTACTTTACAGTTATATTTGTTGCAAGTGTGTAACCTAATCCTGACTCCAAAATGATTTCATATTTGATCTGTTTCTTGATTAAATACAATCGCTTTATTCCTTAATTAAATGATAATTGTTGTATCTTTTTGTCAGGTGAATGCATCCCTGTAGAATTTTAGGATATATTCAATTATGTCCTTAGCGTAAGACCAACCAACCCCGGTCCCCAAAACATGTAATGGGCGAAGAGTTTTCAGTGACCTCTTCCCGATCCGTCCGTTAATGATTTGCGTTAACTCAAAATGTGGTGTTATTTCAATTTTGTGTGCTGTAATTGTCATGACTTATCATAACGTAATTATCAATTTAATTACGAAAATGTAATAATGATGTAACTCTGTGTTACTATCTACAAAAAACATTCATGTTTATTTTATACTGTATTATGCATATTGCTTTAGAACTAAACACTTGATTAATTAACCTTGTTTTCTTGATCCAAAACTACCCAGCTATTAAATACCATTGTTTTTTCATGTAATAACTAATCAGTTTAGGTCAAATGATGTTGTCTTAACCAACCAGAAACTTAGTACCTGTATAAAGGGTTTTGAAGTGGAGTGTTTTGAGTTTATCTTGGATATCTTATTTTAGATAGAGGTACCAGGTTTAAGTATTACGGATTAAACTACATGAGGCAGGACTTCAGTGCTTCTAATTATATTTTGTGTGGACCCCACCTATGAAACATATGATTTTGAAGCCATTTTTATTAAACAAGTTGTTTTTGTGGGCCGCCAGCAATAGCTGGATGACCACTTAGCAATCCGTTGTGCGTGTGGATGTGTGAATGTATTGTGCCGGGATGTGTGTGTGTGTCACTAAAAGTTAAGTTTTAAAAAATTTGGGACCTCAATTTTTTGAACGTTTGAATTTCATGGAACCAAACTTTGTCATAGGTGCCCCTGGGAATCCCTCATATTTTGATGAGGTTCAAAGGTCATGTGCCAAGGTCCAAGTCATGGAGCGGCCCACAGCTTATATTCTTGATATAGCGAGCGTCGAAGGAGTGCGAAACCGCAAATTCTAGTTTATATTGTTTTGAGAATGATAAGATGAAATTTTGTTTACAGAGGTGAGGTCCATAGTAATTATTTATCGGCAACCCACCTATCACCCTATTTTTTTCCAGTCTGCTGTGCCTTTTTAAGGCTTTTGGCATAGAATGTTTGTGCCAATAGTTAGTTCACATTAAGGCTTTCTTTTTCCTTTTTACATTCAGCCTTTCTTTTTTTTTTATTAATAGATTGACAATCAATAAAGTCCAACATGTATGGTTTTGTATGTTGGCCACAAAACATTTTCAACTGTCCTCATTCTTAAGATTTACTTCTATCACCTTTTTTCTCTCAAATTTACATTATCAACTTCTCATTCTAAAGAATTAACAATATCAACTTATTTTCTTAGCAATTTTCTCATCTCAAATTAGCAGTTTCAATCTTCGCATTCTCAACATTAACCTCAACCCTTTCTCCTGTTTTAACCTTCTCATTTTCAAAATTAGCATATCAACCTTCTCCTTCTCAAATTAGCATTTTCAACCTTCTCTTCCATTCTCAAAATCAACATATCAACCTTCTCATTCTCAACATTCACATTTTCATTTTCCACCTTCTTCATTCTCAAAATTACATTTTCAACCTCTCATTCCATTCTCAAAATTACATATCCACCTTCTCATTCCTCAAAATTAAAAAATTTTCAACCTTCTCATTCTCACAATTAATTTCCAACCTTCCTCATTCTCAAATTAAAAACAGTTTGCACACCCTTCTCATTCTCACATTAACATTTTTCAAACCTTTCTCATTCTCACAATTAGCAGTTTCAAACCTCTCATTCCATGCTCACAAATCAACATTATCACCTTCTCCTTCTCAAATTAACATTTTCAACCTTCTCATTCTCAAAATTAAACATTTTCACCTTCTCATGGTCCATTCTCAAAGTAACATTATCAACCTTCTCATCTCAAAATTAAAATTTTCATCAAACCTTCTTCATATCTCAAAATCAAACATTAATCAACCTGTCTCCATATCTCTCAAAATTAACATTTTCAACCTTCTCAATTCTTCAAAATTAACATTTTCCTTCAATTTCAACTCTTCTCCTTCCATCTCAAATTTAAACATTTTAACAAAACAACTAAAAATATTCAAAATTAAAATTTTCAACCTTCTCATTCTCAATTAACATTTTCAACCTTCTCATTCCAAATTAACATATATCAACCTCCTCGATTTTCAAAATTAACATTATCAACTTTCAGTCTCAAATTAACATATCAATCCTCTCATTCTCAAATTAACATTATCACCTTCTCATCTCAAAATTAACATCACCTTCTCATTCTCAAAATTAGCATTTTTAACCTTCTCATTCCCCCAAATTAAACATTTTCACCTTCTCGTTCTCAAATTAATGATTTCATGAGAGGATCCACACAAGAACATGTGATTTGGAGCAATGTATTATGAAGTCTTGGTGCATTTTGGAACACTTTTTTATGCCAGTGCCACGCTTAGTTTTCCAAGTAACAAACCCATATATTAAATTTACAAAAATGCACCTAAATCCATCCTTTGAAGCCCCTTAATCCCTCAGCTAACCATTTATGAGATTCTGTATCACACCCTCTCAATGTAAGATTCACCTGATGTAGTCTATCAAGATTTATGGTTTCCTATTCACACCCCCTTAACACTAAATTTAAAATGATTTTTTAGGATCTCTACGCCATCTTGACGAGTTCTGATGTTACGCAGAATCAAATATTGTCTGTTTGTCGTCATCTTGAGATCTAAAGAGATCAGTTAAGTGGTTCGATTTAGTTTAAAAGTATCTTAAAAAAAAAAAAAAAAAAACATAAGGAATCAAAAAATATCTTTGGCCCAACTACTTTGGCACATTTTTGATCTTTAGTTACCGGATATGGGTGAAAAATGTGATACGTCATTGAACTTTTGATTGTCCACTGGTCCCGGGGCCAACTTCAAAAGGCCATGGAGCTTGGCAAAATTGGTGTTATGTTTTTGGTATGAGTAATCCAGAAAAGTATAGTTGTCAATAGCTAGGATGTTTAGTTAGTGGTAAAATTAAGTGTAAGTTACCTCTTGTCAAATTTGCATTGTTTTGTTTTGGATTTATGAACGAAATCGTCTCTTTCCTAAACAATAAACCAGAATATCCTCACTCAATGAAACTGCTCATACCTACAATTTGGACACTACATATCAGAATTTCCCAATTAACATATTTTCTGATTCTTTATGATGAGACGAATCATTGAGATACTTTCAACTAAATTCCAACCACTCTTTATTAACTGATCCCTTTAGATTCAAGATGGTCGCCAAACGGACACTTCGGAACAATATTGTATTTTGGTAACATCAAAATTCTTGCAGGAGATGTCGTAAACATTCCTAAAAAAACAAATCATGGTTACAATTTAGTTTTAAGGGGTTCATAGAACAACCCCTGAACTCTGCTAGACTAATGATGAACCCCCCTATTATTTTTGTTCACTGAAGTTGGCAATGATGAACAAATAACAGTTTCATCAGTCTGAGCATTAGTCAAATTGGCTAATATTAATAGTATTTCTTGTTATACACATTATAGTGCATTGTTTTCTGTAGGTTGAAATAGTTGACAATATGCTCCATGGAGAGATTGTCAATCGTCAAATTTTAGGTAACAATTAAAATCATAGCATTTGCACAAAATATCCAAATCCATTTGTAATCAGGTTTTGGAGTACTTTAGGTACACACTCCAATACCATGTTTTCTTTCTGCAGAAACAATCTAGAGAGAAGTGCTACCTGTTTGAAGCCAAAGGTTTTCCAGGGGGGTAGACATGCCACCTAACAGCAACAGCAATCAATGGTCATCAACTTCCGGGTGCTCCGTCCTTTTTCAACGACTTAACGTAGTGGGAGGGCGCTCTTACTCATCTGCTAACTGTTACACACAGACTTGCATAAATCCTAGGCCTGGTCACGAATTTTAAATCTAAATGACCGTTTATGTGAAGACCTATTTTGCAGCGTGGTTAAGCCACAACCCCGACGGATTTGAAGCCAATAATTTTTCTTAAGTAATCATGATATTACTAAGATTTTTGAACAAAGGTTGAAGAGAGATGATATTTTTAATGTCACTGGGACTGAGACTGCCCATAGTAAATGCCTTAATCATTCCCCCATAATTATATTACCGTTTGGAAATTCCCAATGCCCAAATGAGCTGATCGTGTCCTACCACCCCCCCCCCCCCCCCCCCCCCCCCCCCGCGGTTTTCATTGAGGTTATATTTAAGCAGGTGAACGAAACTCACAAGAGGAGGTTTGGTATTTGTCTTTGTTGTTTTCCAGCATTAGCCTTCCCATCCAACCTGGACAACGGACTGAATCAAAATCAAAATGGAGTAACAGTTATAAGTGGGCAACACGAGGTCAGATTTGAACACTCCCCCTCTCTATTTTAAGCCATTTGTAACACATTTTGTAAGAATGGTTTTAAATGTTGCAATTTTGATTGCGTTACTCACTCTGACAAAGAGTTTTGTTCAAATTATATTTTTGTTGGACTGCTCTCCATATGTAATTAGGGATGACCTCAAGTAGGTTTGGTACTAAAATGGTGACAATTATTTAATCGTTTGGCAACAGAAGGAAAAGACCTTATATGTATTAGCAGTGATCATGAACACATTTCCATTTTAGAATTATTCTTATTTTTCAACATTATAATCCCAATTATCACCAAACAATTTTAAAATGTTAAGGTCAAGTACTGAGTTGGACCTTGTTGCACAGCTTGCATAAAATTACATGGTACATGTACTACTATTTTATCTGTTCATACAAAATATAACACAATTGGTTAACCTTTATTGTGGAAGTCATTCATAAATCTTTGTTTGGAAGTGTCAGACGGGATTGAGATTTAAGGTAAAATATATGTGACTCTGGATCCAAGCCAGGAACCTGTCCACATTAGAGATAAATTTGTGATTTAAACAACTGTTGGTATTGTCAAATTTTAAAAATTGTATTGAACTGTAATTTAGAGATCAAATTCCTTAGATGATATTAAGGGAGAATTTTGATTTATTAAGAGAATAATACATGTGTGCTTTATCTTTCCCATAATTAATAATCCTGGGTGCATTATATTAGTACATTGAAAATGCTGCACTGTGTTTAATGCAAACACTCAGTGCATTGGTTTTAACACAATGATACACAGGTACATTGCATTCAACACAGACACTGCACAGGTGCTTCCTGTTTAACACAGTCCATGCACGGGCATTCTGTTAACAAGTCCAATGCCCATCGATTCTGTTTAACCCAGTCCAATGCACAGTGTCATTCTGTTTAAAACACAGTCCAATGCCAGTGCATTCTATTTTTAACACAGCCAATGCACTGTGGCATTCTGTTTACAAAAACCCAGTCAATGCACAGTTGCATTCTGTTTAACACAGTCCAATTCACAGGTGCATTCTGTTTAAACAAACCCGTCCAACGCACAGGTGCATTCTGTTTAATAACCCAGTCCAATGCACAGGGTGTATTCTGTTTAACACAGTCCCAATGCCCCTTGCCTTCTGTTTAATAAACACAAAACAATTGCACAGGTGCATTCTGTTTACCAGACTGACTCAACATGTGAATTCTAGTTTATCCATAGACAATGCCCAGTTGCATTTTTTAAACAGAAACAATGCACAGGTTGATCTAGTTAACACAAATGTACGGATGCATTTGGTTTACCAAAAAATCACAGTTACTTTCTCTTAACATCATTGAACAATGTGCAGGTTCAAAATTGACACTAGAGCCATGAGCACTCTGTTTTTTGCAACACTGTAAAAACAATGCACAGTGCATTCGTGAACACAGAACAATGCACAGGTGCATTTTGGTTAACACAAAGCCACAGAAGATTCTGTTTTACACTTGATCACAGGTGCATTCCTTTTTTAACAGAACAATGCCCAGGTGCATTCGTTAAACAACAGCACACTGCCACATGTGCCTTCTGTTAACACAAAACAATTCCCAGTGCATTCTTTTTAACTGCATACGACCACATGTGCATTCTGGTGTATCCAGAAACAATGCGCAGTGCATTCCTGTTTAAACAGACCAATGTGCCGGTGCTTCTGTTTAACACAGAACAATGCACATTGCATTTTGATTACAAAAACTGCACATTTGCCTTCTCTTTAACAATGAACCAGCATAGGTACACTGAGGAATTTGCATTTTTATGTACACACTAACAATGCACAGGTGCTTACTATGCAGCAGTGCACATTTGCCAGCAAACAATCATGCGTGTATTTTGTTGCCACCTGAATTATACACAAGTCATTGTTTGACACAAACAACTGGTCCAGGGTGCATCTGTTGGTTTCAACATATGAACCCACAGTGGACAGTGCATTTGAAACATGAACAATGTTTAGGTGGCAACATGCTTTAGTCCAAAGAACAATGCACATTTTTGTTTTCATTTTGTTTGGCACAGTAAAGAATGCACATGTGCATTGTGTTTGATGCAGTGAACAATGCACAGGTGCATCTTTTTTATCAATGAACAATGCCCAGGTGCATTCTGATTAACTTTTTTTGTTTAAATGAGCTTGTTAAATTGATTTTAAGTGTTCATTATTTTCATTATTAATTTTTAAAAAATAGGTACATTCTCGTTCATAAATGTCAACATAGCCATACCCCCCTTCATTTGATTTTAAATTGTAATGGACCATGTTGCAAAATTATAATAGTTTGATACTTGGAAAGGAAAAAAGAGAGTGAAAAACAAGCCAACTTTGCACACAGCCTAGACATGACATTTGGGATTAAGGAATCATCTTGCACAAACACATTTGGTGTGATGTGGATTAACCGTTTCAGTGGTATGAGTTATAGATCGGGCCATTCCAAGGAAAACTAACATTTTGTGGGGTCAAAGTTTTTCTCAACGGTTTTATGTTCCTGAAGCCATACTCTTTCAAATCAGCTTGGGGGCCACCCAAATTTTTGCCTCAAATCCAAGATTGTGACCAAAGTTCAAAATGGCAGCCAAAATTACCTTAATTAGACCTAAGTATTTTGAAAATTTCTATTATTTCAGTGGGCAGTGCACCAGAGGCTAATGCTTTCATTTCTATTTAGAAGTATCTGTCATTATGTTCAAGCCTTCATAATACTGAGCTATAGGTTGTGATTTTCCTGAACAAGGAATTGGTTGTTGCTTCCTCAATGTATGGAATAATTGGGGAGCTGGTCCTGGCTGCAATGGTATATCTTGATATAGGCAGACATGGGTACTGCACTGATCGTCGAGTTGCATTCATATATGATGCTTCAAGGTTGATGTGTATGTTTACTTCAGTTATGTATGCCCTGATAGGGTAAAAGATGACCCAGTGTTTCCCTCCCTTATTCAAGAAACTTACGATCTTCAGATTTCGGGTTTATGCGGGTGCAGATGCATAAGAGACATAATGCCTAATACTTTCCACATCTTGCTTCTTGCATGTAAAGTTAGGCATTATGTCTCTCATGCATCTGAACCCGCATAAGCCTGAAATCTAAAGGTTGTAACTAACAAGGGGTTTATTTCATAATTTTAATATCTTTGTAATCACAGCCAATCAATAAATCAATCTTGTTGGTCCCCCGCCAACTTTTGTTGGCAAAGGGGGACTATAGAAATGGTAGCCGTCCGTGCGTGTGTGTGTGTGTGTCCCTCACAATATCTTTGGAACTAAGCAAGTGTGGAAGTCCATCTTCGCAACATAGATGTATCTCAAGTAGGCGTTGGGTGGGATACAAAGTGGGTCATGTGGCATGGGTCAAAGGTCAAATGTGGTCAAAAATAGGGTCAAATATGGGCAAAAATAGGGCTAAATCGCTATAATAATTTTTTTTTTTTTTTTTTTTTTCCCCCCCCCCCCATTTGATTTTAAATTGTAATGAACCATGTTGTCAAATTATAATAGTTTGATACTTGGAAAGGAAAAAAGAGAGTGAAAATCAAGCCGACTTTGCACACAGCCTAGACATGGCATTTGGGATTAAGGAATCATCTTGCACAAACACATTTGGTGTGATGTGGATTAACAGTTTGAGTGGTATGAGCTATAGACAGGGCCATTCCAGGGAAAAACTAACATTTTGCGGGGTCAAAGTTTTTCTCAACGGTTTTATGTTCCTGAACCCATACTCTTTCAATGAAAATCAGCTTGGGGGCCACCCAGATTTTTGCCTCAAATCCAAGATGGCAACCAAAATTAAAAAAGGCAGCCAAAATTACCTTAATTAGATAATAAGTATGTTGAAAATTTTCATTTCCATTATTTCAGTGCGCAGTGCA
This sequence comes from Ophioderma brevispina, assembly GCA_023653785.1. Classification (NCBI taxonomy): domain Eukaryota; kingdom Metazoa; phylum Echinodermata; class Ophiuroidea; order Amphilepidida; family Ophiodermatidae; genus Ophioderma; species Ophioderma brevispina. The sequence continues at coordinate 10,656 of JAMKCH010032901.1, forward strand.
TCAGAGGCTAATGCTTTCATTTCCATTTAGGCATATCTATCATATGTTCAAGCCTTCATAATACTGAGCTATAGGTTGTAATTGACCTGAACAAGGAACTGGTTGTTGTTTCCTCAATGTATGGAATAATTGGGGAGCTGGTCCTGGCTGCAATGGTATATCTTGATATAGGCAGACATGGGTACTGCACTGATTTTGGTGTTGCCTTCATATATGATGCTTCAAGGTTTATTGATTTTTTATGTTTATTTCAGTTATGTATGCCCTGATAGGGTAAAAGATGACCCAGTGTTTCCCTCCCTTATTCAAGAAACTTACGACTTTTAGATTTCATATTTATGCTGGTGCAGATGCATAAGAGACATGATGCCTAACTTTTCCACATCTTGCTTCTTGCATGGAAAGTTAAGCATTTTGTCTCTCATGCATCTGAACCTGCATAAGCCTGAAATCTAAAGGTCGTAACTAACAAGGGGTTTATTTCATAATTGTAATATCTTCGTAATCACAGCCAATCAATAAATCAATCTTGTTACCAATAACTTGGAGTAGTGTAAGAGTAGGGCACCAATGCAAATATCGGCAGGTATTTGCTGGCGTAATTACAGGATTGTGAAAGCATCATGCAGCGCTTGTTTATAGAAAAATGGGTAGCTTTTGTCTTGAGATTTGGCCCCTCTTCAGTTAGTCTGATTTTTTTTCTTCAAAAGTACTTCTGCTTTGTGTATCAGTCTTGTTAGGCAAAAAGAGTTGTGGTAGAAAAGTTACTGAAAAAGCAAATCCCAGTCCATATTTTACATCAACACACCAATCCTTCATGATATCATTGTATCACCATTATTAGGTATTGATGGAAAATGGACTCGGCATTGCAGATATTGATTGGAATTTACAATTATTTTTTCTTACACAATTTGATATATAAGCATTAAAAAGTATCCACTTTGAGTTTTATTTAGTGTAGTGTTTTTCTTTTCTTTTTTTTTAAGTCATCACCCTAAGTTTGCCCTAAAGTTAAAATGCCTTATTTAAATACTTAGCTAAATTTAGAGATATTTGTCAAACAGATTAAAGCATACCTTTTAAAAAAAGGTAAACTGGTAATTCCTGAGGGAGAAAATTTTCTTAACTTCTCTTCATGTAGCAGCTAAATCCAAATTTTGACATTGGCAAGTAAGAGGAGATATAGTGTTCTTCCCACAGTGCAATTCTCCCAATACATTTTTTGCACTGTTTGTGACAGTACTTAAAGAGACATGAGGAGATTTCCAGAAAGAAGTGCCCTCAATTTTTGTCAAACCCCGGTTTTTTGCCTATTTGGAATGCTTACCAATGTATTAGATCACACCTGAAGTGAATTAGCCGAATATGCCGTCTTTATGTAATACGGTGATGATTTAGTACTTTCTGTTGTGCACGACAGAAAGTCAAAGCATGGTTTTCTATGGGGACGATTGCGATAGCAGGCAAGTTCTAAACAAGGTTTGCGGTTTTCTTTTGTATTTGTTTGTTCAATAAACCTTTGAAACGTTCTCGGTAGGTGGTCCAGGACCGATCCAGTGAAAATTGAGAGAAATTTGTATCCTCAAAAAATCTGTCACTTTAAATTGCAAGATTGGGATGCATTTAGGTACTTTTTGTCACAATAAATTCATGTGACAACCAGTGCAAAAATTGCATTGGAAGAATTGCATTGTGGGAAGAACACTCTACCTCCTCTCAGGACCAGGTAGAGTTTATGATCCTGAGTAGAGAGATGAGTAAAACAATTCCCTAAGCTCATGTAATACCTAAGTCGTTGTTATTGTTTTAGTTGGGAATGCGTGAACTAACAGAGGACTGTTCTTTTCAGCAGATAATGCAAAATGGCTGAACAATACCACACCAAGAGTTTAATTATAACAATAGCTAGCATGTTTGTTATTATAGCAGTTATGCATGTTCGTTTGTTGAATTATAACGTCCTTGCTCTCTCTCTATTTCTTTGTCTGTGATTTGTCTGTCCGTCAAAACGTATAGCTGTGCGACATACTTTTGCTACCAGCGGCGAGGCTCAGGTTTTAGTCTAGAGGAAAGAACACCCCCACCAAAGCAAAATCGGGGGATAAGATACAGGTTAGATTGCAAAAATGATGGGTGTAGGGCGCATGGGTTGATGAGAAGAAACAAAGGCATGATGTAAAGCAGAAAATGGCATGAGGAGAGAATGAATACGAAGCATGTTTTTTGTGAGATGTCGGAGGAACTCGGTGGTTAAGATCTAGTCCGGTGTCCGGTCCACTGAAATTGAGTATTCTCTCCTGTTGCATGCAAGACTAACTTTATCCCACCCTTTATCCTAATAACTTCCATCTTTTATTTAGTTGTTTTAAGTGGGTTATTTTTGACATTTCTGTTATGGATTTGGGTAGATTAGTGGTGGAATTGAGATAGAATAATTGTCTCAAAAGATTTGGATCTTGGTTGTAGACCAGTCGGACTCAGTGCGGCTTGTCCCTACCAATGTGATATCTAGGTACCCTTTTCAGTTTAACAGATTGGGGCAATAATCTTCCATCAAAAAGAAAAAAGAGAGAGATGGAAAGAGATAGGGCAGGTAGTGCTTAAAGGTGCAACAAGAGATTTTGAGGCACCCAAATATTTTGTCATAATAGTAGACAATCAATAGTTTTCTTACCTTGTATTTGGTTACAGAAATGTGTTGAAAGAGAGAAAAGGTGATTTTGATTTGCTTGTACATGTATTTCAATATAAAACATAAGCTGAATTTTGTATTTCTTCCTATATGAAATTAGAAATCATTTTTCAGCTTAATCTTTTCAGATGGGGATATTTTTTATGGAAAGCTTTGCATCAGGGCAAAAATCAGTACTTTGGATTTTTTTAGGTACACCTGATATGTGAAATCCCTCGTTGCACCTTTAAAGGTTAAGCGGTAGCTCCATGAGGTTCTGTGACCAGCATCTACACAATAATATTTCTGTGTCATGAAATTTATAACAAGTTTACAACAAATGGTCTTAACTAATTTTTTCTTGGTGGGATTTTTACAAATCAGAGTGAATTATCGGTGGGATAAAATCTCTATTTACTGATTTCACATTCCCCAGAATGTATTGTATCACTGTGAGCAAATATGTCGCAACCCTTAAAGGTGCAACGAGAGATTTAAAATAACAGGTGTCCCGAAAAATGTGAAAATTCTGATTTTGGCACTGGTGTAAAGCTTTATATCAATCAAGAATATTCCCATCTTTATGGATTGAGCTGAGAACTATTTCTTTGGTACTGCAATTTCTAATTTTGTATAGGAGCAAATACGAAATTCACCCTATGTTTTCTATTGAAATAAACATACAAATCATGTTTTGTTTTCATTTTAAGTTATTTCTGTAGCCAAATACAAGGTAGGGAATCTATTGGCCATCTAATCTATATGAAATCACTACAAATCACAGAAAATATGGATGACTTGAAATCTCTCATAGCATCTTTAACTTGTGTAACCGGAAGAGAAACTTTCATTCATCTCAGAAGTAATTGGAACTTTGATACCATGCCTACCAACACTGTGCAAATTGTCTTCTCCACATTAAAATCATACCAAAAAAAAGAGAATGTGAATCGTCTTCAGAAATCTGTGGGTTATAAACTCAAGATTGCCACCTCAGTTCTCTCTCAACTGACGTTCCAGGTATTAATACCATAATATTTGCATGTTTGTACATTAGATCAGTGATTCTGTTGGATCTACCCTCATTCACAACATAATTTGTTCAAAAAGATTGCCCATATACATCTAATTCTCATGCTTCATCAACCCACACACCCATAGATTATCAGTCATTTTTTTTTTTTTCCATTTGCATATAGAGCATTCTTATTTGTGTAGAAGTGACTACTCCCAATTTCAGCACCCTAGGTAGCAATAGCCCAAAATAGTATCAAACATAAGTAAAAAGATTCAATATTTTCAGAGTAGGTAGCTGTCATAACTTTTGAGTTGTAATGGCGAACCCGGAATTGTGTCCCCATGAATTGCTATTAGCTATAATTACACTTGCCAAAATATTTGAAATCATGAGAGATTAATTTGCACAGTTAAAGGTCCATTGTGAGATACAGGATGTTCAGAATGTTTGAATTTACGATTGTCACGCCTAATTCCAAGTTTCAATTGAATAGGATATTGATGAGCATTGTGGTTACATTACATTATACATTTCACCCTCATATAATTAAGCCTCTTTGTGTTTAAAAAGCTCACTGGAGTACGCCGTGGCATGCTGGGGAAGACAATGGAGGGTATATACCCCGTCCCACTGCTCTCGAGGGTGCAAATCAATCAATTCAGCACCCCTAGATCGACGAGGCCTCCACCCTCTCCAAGCTGTGAGGCAAAATTCACGATGCATTTAAAAATAAATGGTGCCATTGTAACGATGGTATTTTTAGACTAAATTCAATGAGTGGTACTTGTATTTTGCATTTTTCATGTTCCATGTAGGCTATTTCTTCACAATGGGACTGGGGTACCATTCTGTATCCTTGGCCCCTTACCCTAACACAACTGAATCTCACTAAAGCTCACCGCACTGAGTGAAGAAAATGCCGAGTCCAGAAAGTAGTGATAACGTCATCAAACCAAGGAACTCTAATGGTCCGAAATTGCTGGCCGGGCCACCCCCAGCCCCGCGACACCGCCGTAGTGTGCTATCCGGTCATGGGCTGGGGCCTGAAGGGCCTTGGTTTTCGAATCCCCCTGAATTGCTACTTTTCTTGTTCCCCTCTTCCCTCCCTCCTTCAGTCCCCTCCCTGTAGATAGTCTTAAAACCGAGGTGGGTTATGGTTAAGACTGAGAAATAAATCCTTTCAGCATCTTCTGCAAAATAACTTCTTTCATTTTGTGTAATTTATTTTCTATCCATTCCAAATTTTCTTTTAAGTACTATTACCAGTAACCGATTCATTATCTCATGTCAATTGTCTCGGTTGTTCCCTACCCATACCATACAAAATACCATATTTTAAAATCTTAGTCGACTCCGAGATAGTTTTCGTATGTCATATTTTCAGCTTTTTTTTAAAATTTAAGTCAAGGACTAATCTATTGCGCATTAACAGCAGTTATCTAATTAGTAATGCTGATTGATTGGTGCCAAAGATAGCGATTAACCGCCCTTTTGTAAACTCCTGTAAATCCTGGTTTTATGCTACAGGAGCAGAAGGCATTCCTAAGCCTAAAAGAATGGGGAAATGATCTTCTGTGGGAGGCCAAGTGAACCTTGGGACTTTCACATCAAGTCATGAGACCTGACGAAGCGCCTAAAGCAAGGATCAACTGAAAGCAGCTTAGATAGCCGCTGGCTGAGGAGATCTGGTGCTTGTCCATAAAACATGCGTTGGAAAAGAGTGTTCATGTTCATTTCCCGATGGCGCATCTATTGCAAACATTCATTGGGGAGATTGCTAGCTCATTTCAGCCATGGCCTAACTTTTGTTTTATGCGGGCAATCTGGGACTGGCATATCATAAAATGCCCTATTTTGCCCACAGCAACCCCATCGTCAACTATCATCCCTAGAGTGTAGATAGCCACTTGTTCAAAAGATATGATTGAGACATTTTAAAATGGATTACCTTACATCAGCAGCCCTACAAGTACCCAGGGCCCTTAGCACCACTGCACCACACTGGCAATTAGTAAAATTTGATTGGCTGTTCATACGGGGCATGGAAGTAAATTAGCCAATACAGGGTCAGTTTAGAAAATCTTTAAAATGGTGTTTATATGTTTGATTAATTCTTGAAGGTGTGTATCATGTCATGGGCATATAGGTAGAGTACTAAAAGGCTAGAGGTCTGACGGCCATCTTGATACACAGGCTAACGGTGTATCTTTAGATGTTTAACCGCCCAAGCCATTTGCACCTAAAGATTACAGCATGGAAAAATGCACTTTCTTGTTTATTTCACCAGCGACCCTTCGCTTATAAAATGATTCTTAGATATCCAAGAACATCGCCAGGCATGCGGTTTGTTCAGGAAGTTTACCGTCGTAAAGATCATGCACAGTGATTTTTGCAGATCTTCAAAATTGCTTCCAAAATAGCATGGGCTTATAGCATGTATCGTAGTTGCTACGACGCGGGACGTATTTAACACAGTAGTAGTGCACAGTTTCAATATTCTAATTAGTATGACTTGACCTCGGTACGTGCGAAAACAGCGGTCGCCTGCTAGTTCATTTGTATTATTGGCAATCAGTGAAATAAGCGTGTGTGTTCGTGCACATTGTAAAGAATTAACCGGGAACATTCCAGAGGCCGTGGAATGGCTATCAACAATCGGTCATCATGGTTGTAACCTAGGAGTTAAGTCAAAGGTCTTGATTTTGGTTAGGCAATTTTCGATCTTCCTTCCCCCCCTTCCTCCTCCCTGTAATATTGTATTGAACCTAGTCTGGTATGTTTCATACTTCATGTGGGATTATATGCCGGTGGAATAAAGCTTCTATCAATTGCTCCAATGGAGTCTTGACACTAGACTATTTTTCTGCAATATTACAGGGGAATTCCCCCAATTTTCACCCTAGCTACCATTGAAAGTTGGCCATAAAATGCATTGCAATCATCTCCATTTCAAAGTAGAGATAAAAAAAAAGAGATAAAAAAATTCCTCAGTTTTATAGTTAATGGGTCAAAATGTTGGCCCAAACCTTCTGCTAGTTAAATAACCTTCCACCAGAAAGCAACTTATCAAGTTCCTACTGATAAAGTAGTTTGATAATCAAAATATGTTAGCAGTTGTCAGGATTTAGTATTTGCATTTTAAAAAAATAGGGATTGGTGCTTATTATTATTAAGGCAAGTAAAGTAGTTTTACTATGTGTGCTTTGGGAAAACAGAATGTGTACTCTTATGATTCTAAAACCCTTGTAAGCTTTCAAGAGCACTTTGTTTTTTTAGTCTATATAAAGTATTATTGGGAAGATTGAAATCAAGTTTCCATCTGCTGAAAAATGGGGCTTAAACTTGAAACTAGAGAAAACTTCTTGGCTAAAATTGAGAAATTTGCATCAAAAAGTTCAAAACTAGTTAATTTAGTTGCTCAAACTAGCCAACAGTGTAGGTTATTTTTTCAAAAACAAACCAAAAAACAAAAACAAATTTAGTGATTCATAGCTAATGGAATCAAACAACTGCACTTTGACTATTAATCACCATTTGTCTAATTCTTACCAGAATCCTTGGAATACATTGCATTTTGTAAGTCTTCAAACCTGATGCTGGCATTTGGAGTGTGTCTAGTATAAAAGCCATACAAAGATATCAGCTTGATTTCATGAGTGTGAAACTTGAGAGCTTGCACATGAATTTTGATTAGATTTTTAGCCATTTTTACAATTGTGTATCTCAAATAACTCTACAATCTTAAAGATGGCTAAAAATGTCAGTTTACACTACACCATGTTTCTTCTATTATATTCTTACTATACTAACCCTTATTTCTTTGTGATTTTTCTTTCTAAACTTTCTACTGCCTTGATTGATATGACGTGTGGCATTGATTTCCTTTTCACCCTTCTACCCGTCGATATATGCCCATGTCCCTACTCTCCAGAGATGTTGATTTTAAACCCCGACCATGTGTGGGATCACTCGGACACCTCTTACTTAAGATGGCCATGACATCCATGACATCTTTACCTCCCGAACCTGGCAAGCCAAAAGAATCATGGTGGGTTGTGGTTTGTCGCCCTCTCTGCCTCCCCAGTGTCAAACCCAGTAGCCCTTACCCCCTTGACGTTCGGTT
>JAMKCH010032902.1:0-21431 GCA_023653785.1 Ophioderma brevispina
TTACACCATGCAAAATCCACCCAACCAGTTGGTGGGAATCTTCGCTCTTTCCTCCTCCTCCCCGTGTTCCGTTGGTGTTGTTGTTGTTGTTGTCGTTGTTGGTGTTTGAGGAGAGATTCCACCAACGATGGGGTGAGTTTGAATGGGTATATTCAAAATTAGCACCCTCACATTCACCTTAAAACACTTCATAAACCTTTAGTCATATTAGTGCATCTTGGGCATTGTTTGATAATGCTATTTAAAAATAAATAAGGCAATGGGTAATTCCCCTTTAAAATCCACTTTCACCAATGTGGTGATTTGTATGGTGTCTATTTGAAAGCAACACCCTCAAATCGACATAAAACACTTCTTAAACACCTGTCAGGCAAAGAAGTGGATATGTGCATGGTTTGATAACGATTATATTAAAAAATATACAGGGGGAGAGAAAAAATCGGGTACTTCCCTTTAAAAATCTCACTTTCCATCAATGTGGTGATTTTGTAAGGTGTCTTTTTGAAATCAGCACCCTCAAATTGACATCAAACACTTCTTAAAACCTTAGTCTCAAATTAGTGGATCTTGCACCATGGTTTCATAAGCTATATTAAAAATAATTTATCTAAAAGTCCTCATCATCCCTCTTTTTAAACTCTCCCCCCCCCCCCAAGGAAATCGGGTAATGCCCGTTAAAAATCCACTTCCATCAAATGGGGTGCTTTTGTAAGGTGTCTTTGAAATCAGCAACCTCAAAATTGACATAAAACACTTCTTAAAAACCTTTAGTCAAAATAGGGGATCTTGCAACCTGGTTTCATAAAGCTATATTTCGGAAAATCGGGTAATGGCTCTTTAAAAAAATCCACTTGCCATAAATGTGGTGATTTTGTAAGGGTCTTTTTGAAATCAGCACCCTCAAATTGACATAAACATTCTAAAACCCTTTAGTCAAATTTGGTTATGACATGGTTTCATAAAGCTATATTAAAAAAAATAAGGAAAATCGGGTAATGCCCCTTTAAAAATCCACTTCCATCAATGTGGTGATTTTGTAAGGTGTCTTTTTGAAAATCAGCACCCTCAAATTGACATAAAAACACTCTTAAACCCTTTAGTCAATTAGTGGATCTGGCACATGGCTTTCATAAAGCTCTATTAAAAAAAATAAGGAAAATCGGGTATGCCCCTTTAAAAATCCACTTTCCATCAATGTGGTAATTTTGTATATTTACTAATATTTTTGAAATCAGCACCCTCAAATTGGACATAAAACACTTCTTAAACCCGTTAGTCAATTAGTGGTCGCCCACGATGGTTTCAAAAGCTAGCTTTTTAAAAAATAAGGTATCGGGAATGCTCTTTAAAAATCCACTTCCATCAATGTGTGGTTTTGTAAGGTGTTATTTTTGAAATCAGCACCCTTCAAATGACATAAAACACTTTTTAAACCCTTTAGTCAAATTTAATGGATCTTGCCACTGGGTTCATAAAGCTATATTTAAAAAAAAAGGAAAATCAGGGTAATGCCCACTTTAAAATTCACTTTCCACCAATTGACAATTTGCATGGTGAATATTCGGAATCAGCACCCTCGAATGGTCCAAAAACACTTCTTCAAACCTTTAGTGTATCGTTGGTAGGGTTCCCTCACATATGCCACCATGGATCCCCTACCTAAGCAAATTGCGTTTCGAACTAAATCTAAATGCTTAGGTGATTAGGAACGCGATGTAAACCCTCCATTTAAACGCGTGGGCCTCGCAAGATTTTACAGTGCAGAAAATTTACGAAACTTAACGACATTCTGGATCCCCCAAGCATAAACTAAAAAAACGAAAAAAAGCGCCATCGTTGAAAACTGACGCAGTCGCTGGTAGTTTACCGACCCAATTTGTCAGCAGTTTTCGCTGTACAAATCGTTTTTAATGTATAATAGGTATAGTAGTTGGAATAATTAATGCTAGGTTCCACTCCTGTCAGGACCAGCTCTCATTTATGTAATGTAATTGAAAAACGAGGCAACAACTGGCATACACAAAGGTCGACGGCCAGTTCTGTTGTATAGTTGGATACAACAATTGTAGCCTTTATTATACCTCTTTTGAGAATAATGGTCGAGACTCATCACCGTTGGCACTAATCCAAAAGTTAGTATTATAAAATTTCGGTTTTTTCCGAAATCGTTTGAAACCAATTATATAACTATCCATTAATGTTCGTTTGTTTTTATTACCGTGACTCTCAGCGACAGAATTTTAAGTTGGGTTTGAGCAGTTTGTCCACCATAAGGTCCCGGCAAAGAAACAGACATCGAAGTCGGCAATTTCATCGAAATGTCTAAAAACTAAGAGGTAAGAATTTGAACAAAAAAAGTAACTCGGAGTATACAATGTATTTTAAATTCTTTTCTTTTTGAAACTTCCTTGGCACCAGGCATGTCGCTCTCACAGAATTCCCTAGACGCTATAGACCACGAAAGCAATATACGCCATGCATGGGCATGCTTGGTGGCCAAGATTTTTGAAAAGGTAGCAACTTTAAAATACATTGTAACACTCCGCCACTGATGTAAATGATGTCTAATAGGTGTATGAGAACACTAAATTCATTACCTTTTCAAACTGAAAAATTCAGGTTTTAAAATGGGAGTAATGGTCGTTTTCGTCCTTTGGGTACCAGACACCGTCTATATCCACCTTTTTAATGAAAGAAAGAGAATGAAAAGATAAGAAAAACGAAAAAGCAAAAGAAAGTTGAAAGATGGACAGAAGAAAGAAAAGAGAAGGAAAAGAGAAAATCAAAAAATTATGAAATATTTAAGAAAAAGAAATAGAAAAGAAGAGAAGCAAAGAGAGAAGTGGCGAAAGAACGAAAGAAAGAAAGTGTAAGAAAAAATTAAAAGGAAGATGAAAGAGAAAGCCAAAGAAAGATAATAGACGAAGAAAGAAGATCCCTTCGCGGCTAACGAGCTATTTCATTACAAAATCTGATCTCGTGCACTAATAACACTGGCCAGTTAATATTCCCTGTCATGGGGCATGCTTGTGTAATGATGCGACGAGAATCTAGTGATGGTCAACTTAAATTTGCTAAACTTTATTTTATGGGTTGCGAGCGGGTGGTTTATTAATTTTAAATCCTACGATTGATAGGTCCCTAACTATAATCCTAAGGATAAACTCTAAAATCCTTGAAATTTAGAAGGTATTTTTTTTCAATAATCCACGTTTTCAGCACTACTTCACTATCAGTCAAACCAATATGAACAAGGGTGTCAGGAGCAATAGTGTATTAAAAATATGTACATTCATGTAGATTGCCCGTGGGATCACATTCTTATAATATCGATAACGAGGGTAAAAATCCCTTCTCTATTAAAAGCAACTACGCATTTTTATGATCTTATTATCTACACTATCTAACATCTTAATTTGTGAGTGATGATCATGCAATACAAGTACTGGCATAAAGGTCATTTATGAAATTTTAAATAATCCGCGACGACGTGAAATTATTAACGCCAGTTCCCCAATGACGAATGAGGTGATAACAGTACAAGCGATAAATGAAAAAACTTGTGAAAAGAGGCCGATCACAGTTTTAAAGATATGGAGGTTTCTGCATTTTATAGTTTACCTATTTTCGATTATATTACATCCATTAACTGAGGTAAATAAAAAGACGAGTACAGTATCATCGGGAAAAAAAAAAAAAAAAAAAAAATGGCCTTTGGCCTTTCTGTCGTTCCCCCCATGTCACCAATTCATATATAACTGTATCTTATATTTATTTACTTATTGTATTGCTGTTGCGTTGGCATGGAAATAAAGTTGAAGTTGAAGTTGAAGTAAGAGAGAAATGGCGAAAGAAAAAGAAAGAGAAGTGTAAGAAAACAAAATTAAAAGGGAAAGATGAAAGAGAAAGCCAGAAGAAAGAGATAAGAAGAAGAAAGAAAGATCCCTTCGCGGCTAACGAGCTATTTCATTACAAAATCTGATCTCGTGCACTAATAACACTGGCCAGTTAATATTCCCTGTCATGGGGCATGCTTGTGTAATGATGCGACGAGAATCTAGTGATGGTCAACTTAAATTTGCTAAACTTTATTTTATGGGTTGCGAGCGGGTGGTTTATTAATTTTAAATCCTACGATTGATAGGTCCCTAACTATAATCCTAAGGATAAACTCTAAAATCCTTGAAATTTAGAAGGTATTTTTTTTCAATAATCCACGTTTTCAGCACTACTTCACTATCAGTCAAACCAATATGAACAAGGGTGTCAGGAGCAATAGTGTATTAAAAATATGTACATTCATGTAGATTGCCCGTGGGATCACATTCTTATAATATCGATAACGAGGGTAAAAATCCCTTCTCTATTAAAAGCAACTACGCATTTTATGATCTTATTATCTACACTATCTAACATCTTAATTTGTGAGTGATGATCATGCAATACAAGTACTGGCATAAAGGTCATTTATGAAATTTTAAATAATCCGCGACGACGTGAAATTATTAACGCCAGTTCCCCAATGACGAATGAGGTGATAACAGTACAAGCGATAAATGAAAAAACTTGTGAAAAGAGGCCGATCACAGTTTTAAAGATATGGAGGTTTCTGCATTTTATAGTTTACCTATTTTCGATTATATTACATCCATTAACTGAGGTAAATAAAAAGACGAGTACAGTATCATCGGGAAGTCTATTTCATTATATGTAATTTGGTGCAAAGATAATTCCAATTGGTTAAGTATAGGCCGAGCTACAGTCTTTTGAATCAAGTAGTCAGCTTTTCCCTCATCCCCGGATTCCCATTTGAATGCACGGTGACCAACTAGAAAGCAAATTACTCTCCAAAATGATGTTTATTTCAAATTAAGTGGTATATTAAAGGTGTAAAAGCCAGTGATAACGATGTTTTATTTGAAACACTTTGTTCAAGATGGGGCATATTTTGGTCTACAGATATAGACACTACTTTAAAGGCAGTAACAGTGATTTGCTAAATCAGAAAATCGAAAAAATCATCAAAATTCTGATTTTTACATGTCTGTAAATATGTATAGCTATCCTAACATACCCTGCAAGTGATAACTCTGAAAGCCACATAATTAGTACAAAATCGAGCTAAAACGCGTAATTGTATGGGGATTATCTTTTATCATATCTTTGAACATTGCTGTTTTATTCCTCTGTCATTTTTCGTTTGGAATATAAAGTTTTCATTTTTATAGAAGGGTCTTCACCCTAGAACATCACCTGTGAAATTTCGCGTAGATATTTCAATCCGTTTTCATGTGAGAGCCAAAAACGCGATTTTATTAGCCCCATAGAGTACTCTGTAAAATTAATATTGGTCGACCAAATTGGACCACGTTTTCGCTTATAACTTCCAACCAAACATTTAAGATTCCACAGGGTAAATGAGAAAAATAGTAGCTTTCTTCAGATACCGAAAATTTGACCACTTCCGGTAAAATCTTGGATTCTAGAGACGAGGCTATTAGCGATGGGATCATGGCCCTTTTATCTTTTGGGCAGTGCTTTTAAACCTTAAAAGGTTGTCACCGATGTATGTTCCTTCATATGGTACGATTCATTCAACTCCTCCGGAAACTGATACATGTATCAAGTTATTTTATTTTTAAATGATTTTATGAGTGATGAGGACGTAGAAACGTTAAGAGGGCATCGATGATAAATTGTGATTGAATTTTGTGGTGTTTAAATAGCGTCATTGATTCTGCAGTCAATAAATACCCCGGTTTCTTCTGGGCACTGTTTCATTTCATCCGTTTGTAATCAGCTTCAAAGATATTCTCGGTCTTTTTTCAATTTGACGCCATAAATATGAAACAAAATTCAAATACTAAAATAAAATCCAGGTACTAAATCCTTAAAAAATCATCTCAGGCCGTATTAAGGGCAACTGCGTGTTATAAAGTCAAGGAATTCCGAGATATTTTTGGTCTTGTTTGCCTCATTATAGAAATAATGTAACATAGACTAAATAATAGATAATTATTAATGTCACATATGTCACATATGCACTCCTGCCACATTCACTTCTAATTATTTGAAAGCTATTTGGATGTTCACATTGCGTGGAAATTCAGGGAGAAAATTAATGTACTCCCTGCCATTAAAATCGGAACACATAACAAATTCTGTTGTATGGCTCAGAAATATGGACCATCAGCAAGAATATGGAAGATCGTATAAACAGATACTACACTCAACTATTACGCAGAGGAATAGGTCATGGTAGAAAAACCAACCCCCTGCGTCACTTTCGGGCATTGTTTTATTCGTTTTTAAGATAAGCTCTCCTGATATATCTCTCTCTGTGAAGGAAAATTAGTGGGGAAAATCACCTTATGCAATATCTCTTTGTCTAGATTAGTGTTTTCTGAGGTCTCTGGGCTTTGGACCAGACTTTGGCGGGTTAAACCTGGTTTTGTGAGCGCTCAACCATTCCACTTCCCTCAGAGCATATTGCTGAAGTTGCTTCTGCTTCTGCTGAGCCAGATGACATAGCTCGCTCTGAGTGCAATTTTGGCTGCTGTATCGGTTATAGCATTTCTCTTTCCTTTAGGAATACCCAAGGATTCCAGGCATTTGTTGACTGATGTATTGCAGAAACCTCTGCTTCCTACTTCTCTTGGAAAGTAGTATGTAGACCATCCTCTGCTTTCACAGTCAGCCAAGTGACTAGATCTTGGTATTTGCACTTCTTTCTTGCGTATGCATTGGATAGGTTCTCCTCCATATAATAGGGACCGTCAGCTCTATGATGATCACTGTCTTTGTTTTGGTGGAAAAGATGGTTATATCTGTCTCTTAACTGTCTCAGTGATTTCTGGAGGGAATACTATTTGCTTTTGTTCCTCATCCATCAGGAATATCCAGTCATTGGCCTTCTTCAGAATGTTGGTTGGCTCTGTCTTAGGCATTGGTAAGACTGGATTTCGATAGGTTGTACCATCAGCTGTGCGAAATGCTATTGTAGAGATGGAGTTCAGAGTCTCAGGTGCGATGGTTTTTTTCTGATTTGTCTCTACGACGTACGGTGCCAGACCTGTAGAGATTGCTTTCAGTGTTTGGTCATGGCGCCAGTTGTATCTTCCGCTTTGTAAGAGTAGCTACAACATGGGAGGATGTGGAACAGTGTACAATGACGATGATGACACAATTGGCAGAGTCCAAGATTGGTCTTGCCCCACATCTTCGGATTGGCAGGGGATGGAAGTTGATCATGAATTGCGTTGATGTGGAAAGACAGCAGCTCTATCTGGCGTCCAGACATACAAAAGTTTCTTTCAGGAAGTGTCGACCTGAATGACAGACTCCCAGTTCAACCACTGCCCTTGTTTCGCACATCCGTAAAGGTAGACCAACATGTCTTTATCTACATCTTTTATCACCTCTAACATGTCATCATCATCATCATCATTACCTGTGTTTATATACCGCTATACACCCTTTCTGTAGTTGTCACACCCTGACCTGATGAGGGTGTTTATTGGGTTTTGGGAAAGTCACGTCCCTGGCTTGTTTGAAGGACAGCGCAATACCTCTCTTTCGTCTCATTTTTACAATAAAACCAAATGGAGGCATTATACTGGCCTTGAGAAACCGACCCGTGACCGTCCGGAAACTTGATAGTCACCCGCAACAGGCCAGAATGTGACTCTCGTGATATGTTGATTCGTTAGAATTAACATAAAAATCCCGATTATTCTACATTTAGGGAAGTTTTACCATAAAAACCTTCTATGGGTGACATGGTTCTGTTATTCAAATTAATAGGACCACAGAGGGTAAGATCAAACTGAACATGTTTGTCACATATCTGGAATTGTATTTCTATGGAAGTGATAGTCTGTGTTCTGCCATTGAAGCGTATAGCTTCTGCATTTTGCTATAACTTCTTTTACCTAAATGTTATGGCAAACTACGTAACTTGACATCTTGTGTTGTATTTCTAAAATAGTTTAATCAAAATTAAATAATATAAAGAAAATGATATGATGAATATAATAAATGTATTCAAACCATCTAATTTTTAATGTATAAGAAAATGCAAACGGATGAATATGTTGTTATTACTATACCTCAACAACGATGGATATTATGGTCCAGCTCGCAATTTACAGCAAGCATTGTGAAGCCTATAGGTTTGACTTGAAGGATTAAAATACAAATATGTATTCAATTCAGAGTTTGATAGTCTGTAAATACGATAGGTCTTTACGTTTTTAAAAGATTATTCTTTCATAGCTTGAATAAAAAGAACGAATTACAATTATTGAAATTGAATATTCTGTAATTATTATTCCACTGGACAAACGCAAGTGGTTGTGCATTCTATAGTTAATTAATAGAATAGTAAATTACAACACAATTTTTTTACTAAAAGCCGGATGAATTCCGTCGACACCATGTGAATTCTGACGCCTCTGTTGTCAACCTGAACTAAGTGTTCAAAGAACATTAGGAAATTAATATGCTCGCATCGTTGTGCCGAAGGCGTATCATTTTTGTGAAATGGTTATGACATGTACGTGATAAAACTACACGAAGAAAATCAAATGATCCCGTTTTAATAGCTCTAGCTCTGAAAATGGCATGTAAAGGTCCCAGGAATGAGATGATAAACCTACCACAAATCTTATGGGGCATTCCATTCAATAAACAGGGCCAGAAAAAAGACTTACACTACCAGTGACCATTAGTGAAACTATGATTTTCAGTCAGTGTCATGCATTGATTCACACCAGTCATCTGGAATTTTCTATTACTATCTGAAAAATCAATAGTTCAATAATGATTAATCCCAACCCCAAACTATGAATGTTTAGTTTCCTCCTTGTAGACTGACACAAACCACAATCAATTATTTGCATTTCCTGGGACCTTTAAAACCCATCTTTTACGGACGGTTTCGTGGACGCCAAGGTCGAAATACCCTTTTAAACACAAAAAAAACAAAAAAAAACAAATGAGCCTTGTGCACAAAGGATCTGAATTTTATATATAACAAAAATTTTTATTTTTGAATTCATTTTTATGATCGGTTCAAGAATTTGGAGAGTCCAAAAAAATTATGATGGCAATTAAAAATTAAATACACAGTCATGTTTCTTATAGGATACTTAGGTCCACTCCTGCAATGACAACATCCATACAGAATTCTTGAAGAATAGGGCACCCGAAGCGTCCTACAGAATTCTTGAAGAATATGGCCCCCGAAGCTGTGCGATGGCTCCAACTCTTCCTTTTATGCATGGGAACGTCAACTATTCCCTCAGATGGAAGACTTCAAAGGTCATTGCAAACCTGAAGCCCAAGAAACAAGCAAATGACCCCAAGAGTTACAGACCCATCTCGCTACTATCTCACATCTAGAAGCTTCTTGAGCGACTGATACTTCGGCAGGAATCAATGATAGGGTCGAGGCAATTTACCCCGCACCCAACTGGCATTTCGAAGAGGTAATCAACAACTGATTAGATAGCAAGACTAGTTAATGCCATCGAGACAGCCTTCCAGAAGAAGCAGAAGTTTGGAGCATCCTTCATAGACCTAACGGCTGCGTACGATACGTCTGGCACCGGGGTCCTCTACCTCAAGCTACTCAAAATCTTCCCTGATGTCAAGCGTGTCAAGTTCATTATGCTTCTCATCCAGACAGATCTTTCGTCCTGAGACATCAAATGGGCAACGCATAGAAAGCGCAAACTTCGGAAGGTGGTCCCACAAGGTTCTGTCCTGGCAACCCTCTCTTCAACAGCTACGCTCAGATATGCCAAAGGGAGATGGTTCGCAGTACGCACGCAGAACTACACGGCACTTGGAATAGCTGCTGATTGCTTTGCGTCCTTAGAAACAGTGTTTGGCAGAAAGATCTAATCACTTAAGCCAATTCTTCCACCGATGGCACTTGAGACTCAGCAAATCCAAGACTATCGGCTCTATTTTTCACCTTGCAAAAAGAGAACTTAACTTCACTCTAGATGGAGAAAGGCTGTCACGTGGCCCGGCGCCGAAGTGCCTTGGCGTCACGGTTGGGCGCGGCTTGCTTTCATCCCAACACACCAAGGCCGTCGCTGCAAGACGCAGTCTCGTGTCAGCCCCCGGGTGGCTCGAAGGAACTGGATGGGGTGCATCTTTCACCTTGCATGCATCGGCTGTTGCCTTGGCATACTCCACCGCTGAAAACGCTGCCCAGTGGTGGATCACACGTCATCACACAAGATTGATGTCTTTCTGATGATGCAATGAGACTTATTATTGGTTGCCTTTTGGCGACGCCTGTAGAAAACCTTCCAATTCTGTCTGGCCTAGCTCCTGCAAGCCTTGGGAGTAGCCTTCAGACGATCAGGGTCGCCAAGAAGTGTGATGGGCCTGGTGGCCTAGTCCCACCACCGACACCCTTTGAGGATCGGGGAATTCCCCGGAATCACTTTGCTGCCCAATCTCATGTGTGACACTCAGTCGCGGTGTCCCTATCGATCATCCTGGATCGGTGGCGGGTGGTGTGGGCAATGGTCGTCCTCTGCTTTGGACCTAAGGCCAGTTTGTGGACAGCCCATCTAGCAGGCCCGGGGGCTGTGACCTTGGTGGGAAGCGTGGGTCAACATCGACAGACTCAGGGCGGCGTTGGTCGTGACAGGGAGCTTCCTTCGCGGGATCGGAGTGGGACTTCACCGGGCTGCGATTGTGGAGGGCCACGGGCCATTGGCCGCATCGTGGATGACTGTGAGGTCGACAAAGTCCCCAAAGAGGCATTTCCCTGCCTGATCAACCTGGATGATGAACTATCAGCTTGTTAAAGGGACGGTCTTCCACTGTTTTTATGATTTGGACTGCACGCACGAACGAACCGAGGTCCACAAATTCGAAGTGATATATATATATCCCATTCCTATAATCCATGGAAATCTTCTTCAGAAAATAATAAGTTCCTTATTTTTTCGGACGGTCCTGAAGATATCTTGTCCAGCAGTTCGAGACAACGGGGTTGTCCCTCACGACATTAATATTCCGCAATAAAATAATCCCAGTATTACCACCTAAAGTCCGTCTACCGAAAATGTCCACTTTTAGGACCATAAACAGAACCTAGTTTGCACGTGCAGCTCCTGTGGAATCTATAATTAAGATCTATATTAATGGCCTATGTACTGCAATGATCTACCATTTCTGCAGAGCAAAAATTATTTCAACAACTGGCAACATTTTTCAACTTGCCAATATTCCTTATATATTGTTTTTCACAACAGATTTCCGATACCAAAATAGATATTACAACATCATCATGGATAAAAATTAGCTCCACTGTCCAATTTGATCTCAAATAAAAAGTGATCATTTGATTGTATTCTCTTACATATGACATGGGAAACTACCTATTCTACAATCTTGCAAATTTACAAAATACTGGAAAAATTACCCAGCTATTATAGTACTTAGCTCATATAGCTGTTCTCTACACATTTTTTCTTGATGGTTTGAAATAAGACTTTCTCGCCGAAAAATCTTTCTCCAGTAAACAGAGAACAAAATATATTTTTAATCACAAAATGAGGATACTATAACAGTAGGAATTCATAACATTTGTTGGGTCTAGGGTACTTCTTTTGCCCTAGCTGCGTCGGCCCTTTTGTGGACTATCTCGGCGTGAGTTTACCAACATCATTGCCCTGAGGTGGTTACCTCTTTCCGTTATATTACTGAAGGGGATAACGACATTAAAGAAATTTAAAGCCTCTGAGTGTCAGCAGTTTGCCTGCATGCATTGAGTCCCTGTCAGTACTCATTGTAATGAGTTCAGAAATGCAGTCACCTCAGTAACCCATTTATCGGCCCTGTTATTACCCTGCACCGATATGTATGGGTTTTCAATCGAGATTCTGGGAAATTGTTAGTTCCCCCATATGCTACCCCCTTTAAATTTAATGCGAAAGAAAATTATTTTTTATATATGACCTTACAATAACAATACCCTAACCCTAAGGCCAAAAAATATAAAAAGCATTGTTCCATGTAGAAACTTTGAAGTGGGGGTAAATATGGAACTCTGCCGATTCTTGAAATATCAATAAACAAATCTTGGAAGATCGTTCGAAAATCTTGGAATATCAGGAACAAACAAACCTAAGGAAATTGGACTGTGGACGCAGGCAATTGGTGAACCCTGGGTGCCGCCATTGGCGATGTGTCAAAACTATTTTGGTCTGCTATCTGCTGCTATCCAATGCCATCTGCCATAATTGATAATGCCATCTCCTACGTCATCGGACAAAGCAGATCTGGTTGCTGTGTGCCCACTGCATTATTAGTAGAGTGGAAAAGGGCAAAAAGTGGCTTATTTAAGGAGTATACCCCTACCGGAGGTAATACTCATCACAACATATCACTGTAAAGCTCTTGTCATGCTGCATCTGAAAACGGATGGTTGTGAAATTTGTAACTCGTGTGGAGGTCAACAGGGGTCATTTAGAGGTATCCAGAGGTCATCTGAGGTAAATTTATGGAAAAACACTATATTCATCCTTGAGCTATGACTAAAATCATTAATTTTGTCAAATTTTGGGTTCATTTGTGAAGAAGAATTAATTTTTCATCATGCGAAAAACCAATTTTGAGGAGAAATGCAAAATGGATTCAAATTTTGGGCAAAAAAAGTTCATTTTTGGTCATTTATTTGCTCATTTTTGGGCAAAATTAAAATTTTGAAGATTACGTTTTCTCATCATGATATTTACCCTTTGGGGAGTATTTTGTTTAAATGGTATTTCAAAAAACTCCCCCATATACTGTCCATATATCATTAAAAATTTCATAGGCATACACCGCACATTCTAAAGTATTCTGTGAAAAGGTCAATGACCTTTAAATCCAAGAAAATCGCATTTTCCGGCCAGGGTTCAGATTAGGAGGCCTACCATGTACATATAAGCATCATTCTTGTCTAATAGGTGTCATATTAAAGGGAATACATTTTTCTATTCGTGAAATAAATTTCGAGGGAATATGGCAAAACAGATTTCAAATTTTGGGCAAAAAAGGGCGTTTTGGTCATTTTTTTGCTCTTTTTTGGCAAAATGGAATTTTGAAGATTACGTTTTTACTCATCATGATAATTTTCTTCTTGGGAGTTAATTGGTATTTTCCAAAAACTGCCATATACTGTCCATATATCATAAAAATTTCATAGGATTACAAAGCCACATTCTAAAGGTTGTTCTGTGGCAAAGGTCATGACCTTTAATCCAAGAAAAATAGGCCTTTTTAGGTTAGGGTCAGATAGGGCAGGCCTACATGTACATATATGCATCATTCTTGTTGAATTAGGTGTCATATTAGAGAGAAGAATACAGTTTTCTATCATGTGAATTCAATTCGAGGGGCTTATACAGAATGAGTTTTAAATTTGGGCAAAAAAGGGCATTTTTTGTACTTTTTGGGCAAAATTGAGTTACGAAGATTACATTACGTTTATAATCATCATAATACTATGCGCTTTGGGAGTTCAATTGTTATTTCCCAAAAAAATGTTCCCAAATAGTGTGAGATATCATGGAAATTGCATAGGAATAACCACGGACAATTTTGAAGTATTCTGTGCAAAGGTCATTGACCTTTAAATCTAAGAAAATCACATTTCAGGTCAGGGTTCAAATTAGGACACCTACCATTCATATATGCATATTGTTGTTGAATTAGGTGCCATATTGATAAGAATAAAATTATCTATCATTTGATACAATTTTGAATGAGGGTTTAATCATGTTTGCTTTTGTTCATTTTTGAACAACAAAAAATTGGATTTTGAAGATTAAAAAACTGTTTTCTCTATTTGGACTCTATGTCTTAGGGAGTTAAATGGTATTTCTCCCAAATTTTCCCCACCATAGTGTGCATATATCACAAAAAATTTCAACAGTAACTACATGACATGTTTTTTTAAAGTTACTTTGTGTCAAAAGTCATTGACCTTTCAACCCAAGAAAACCCTGTTTTGTACAGGTCCGACGGGATCATATTTTGAAGCATATGAATGTATATGAAATTTCTTTTTAAATATTTTTGTATTTTAAAAAAAAATAAATCATCCATATCTACCAATTTTGAGAAGTTAGTTGAAATTTGCTTGGATTTAGAGATAACAAACACATGTTTGCCCTTTTTGGGAAAAATTAGAAAGAAAATCACCATTTTTGGACACAAAACAAGGTTGGCAATGCCATTGGTTCTGTGCAAATGTGGATCACATGAAAAGGAAATAACAATGGCTAGATCATGTAATCCAAATTTAAGGTTGTTGTTTTGTTATTGTGGGCCACATAAAGTGCGCTGATTATGTTATCCCAATGTACATCTGTAGGCTGTGGTCGTGTCGTTACTGTTGATGCGTGCTGGTGTGTCCCGTCATGTGGAACTGTGTGGTATTGTATTCAACTTTACCAACTAAGGGCAACTTTAAACTTGATAGGGGTGGTATTCATATTACTTCTGGTGCTGTATAGTTTACAGCAGATATCTGCATGTTAATAAATATTAAAGCGGCACTGACAATATTTTCACAAAATATGAAGTTCTCTCTTCAATTTGCTCTCAAATGATAGTCTAAGTCCTTTGGAAGAACAAGATATATTTTACACATACAAATAACATACCCCAAAGCAAATAGGGACAATTGATTGAGGATAAAGATATCCAGGTAATTTGTAGGCCAACTTTGAGTTTCCATAACTTTTAATCAACATGTGTATATTACTTATATTTTTGACTCGTACCACTGATATTAAAAAAACCACAAGTTGATAGACGCGTTCAATAGTGTGCCAGTAGCGTGGTTAAACATGCATACAAAGCGTGCGTGTTCTCTGTGTTAAACGCCATTTTCGCGTCTGCTGAATTTCGCGTCGCCGGCGACTTAAATTACAAAATCGTTTCGTTTACCCAGGATGAAGTCTGATTTGGGGTCTAATATCTTCGGGTGGTCAGGGCTTTTGTATAAAAGCTTTACAAACTATGGCAAAAATATTCGATTTTGAAAAATCTTTAGGGCGCACTATTTTTCAAATGTGCCAGTGTCTCTGTTAAAATGTACGAATCCTTACAATATCTCTATGTACCGATCTCATTTTGTTTATTTGCTTTGCACATTAGTTCCCTGCACATAACCATCAAGGGGATTACCAATCATCCAGCACATAGAGTCGTTGTATGCCATCTTGTTTTTTCTATGTAACTATACTTTTCATCACCTGATTGGCGAATTCTAGTGATGGTGGTTCTATTCAACATGTGCGCCTCTTTCCACAGGAATGCGCCGCGCTTGCTTTGGCGAATTTGGGCGGTCTGCTGCGTGTCGTTGCTTGCCCGCTGCTTCTGACTGCGTTGTTATATTTCATTCCGCGTAGTGAAATGACTTGTCTATTTGGTGATGAACATCGTATATACGTGTTCTGCCACACTTTCCTAAGCATTAAGGGTTTTTTTTTTAATACATAGCATTGGTTTGTTTTTCAATATGCCTACATCTATGCTTTAATGTACTTCATAAACTGTTTCCTTCTGGTTTATTCCACCTATATTATTCTGTATTTCCTTGAGCTGTTCCGGGATTGTATAATGTTAATATTATATTCCTTGTACATTTGTCCCCTACAAATATGCCATCTGTGTATAATGTACAACTTCCTTGGAATACTATACGGGTTCGTACAATTTTTGGCCCCGCTTGTCCGCTCCCGGTCGGGTTCGGCGGCCTTTGCGGAATAGAGTGCATTATTACATGCACTTTGTTCCGTACTGGCCTGCTGACTTCGGCTGGGGCGGGCAGGGTGGGGTCCCAGAATAGAACCAACCCCCTATTTACTACCCTGTATTGCTGCTACTGTCACTGTTGCTTATGGTTAGCTTATTATTATGCCTTACCGCTCGTGCAGGACTCTGTTATGTGGCATTTTAGTGCTACAAATTAATCCTCATCCGTACTATTAAATGATTCTGGTAGTAAACCAACAGGGCCTTTGCATTTTCCATACCTTTTGTTTTTTGGTTTATTATTGCTTGGGTAAGAACAAGACATCACACAACCCCCACTGCCCCCACCACCGCCACAAACACACTGAATACAAATACACGAACATATTACTTTATGCTCCATACGTTGTTTTTGTAATTTTATAAGCCATTCATCTGGTCTATACATTCTCAATGCGGGTTTCTCATGTTATTTTAAATCCCTGTATTGATTACCAATCATTATCAGGTTTACTATGTTACAGTGGCACTAGTATCTACCTTAGATAGCGTATACTTTAAATCCATGTAATTCCGGGCTAAAATGATCAGGTATCACCTGAAGGAAGTTTTTCCTCAGTGGTTTTTGTTTTAGATCAGAATTTATGAGAATAAGACTATGTTAGGTAAAAAGGCCGAATCCTGAACGCATCCTCAATATAGGGGGTATTTTCCGGGTGTCAAAAACTTAAGAAAAATCATATATTATAGTACAATATGAAGACACATAAGATAATCCTGACCGTGGGCATGACTTACGAATTAAGCTTATTCAGGTATTAAGTATAATGTAAACTTGATGTTTACTGATGCGAGGGTAAATAAGTTGTAGGAGGGGTCACTAAATGACACCCTTATTTAAGAATACTGTGAACAGTTCTTAAAATAACAAAATACCACAATTAGGAAGTAATTTGTTCAAATCCGAACAGTAGTTTCAGGGATATTAGAAGGTGTCTGGTGAAGGTAGCAAAAATGCGGTAAAATTTGAGGTTGGCAAATCCTTGGGGGGGGGGTTGTTGCACTTCAATATGCGACTTACATGTGCCTATACCAGATAGTACGAACATATCTTTTTCAGTGTGGAAGAAAGTTTATCTCCTGTGGGTTTTCTAGATCAGAATGTATGAGAAAGAATAGAGATTGTTGGTAAAAAGCCCGAATCCTGTACGCATTCCGCCTATAATTGGTGGGTTGGTGGTTAGTTGGTGGGAGGTTAAAATATTAAAAAATCCTATATTATGGTACATATAGACAAATAAGATATCCTACCCATGTCGTGATGCTAGAATAGCTTATATTCAGGTTTTAAGTATAATGTACTTGAGTAGTAGTAATGATACGAGGGTAAATCGTTGTAGGGGTCACTAAATGACCCCCGTATTAAAAATACAACTGAAAATGGCTTAAATATACAAAAATACCACAATTAGGAAGTAATTTATTCCAATTCTAAACAGTGTTTTGAGAGATAGTATAGTTCATCTATGGAGGTCTGGTGAGGAGGTAAAAGCAGTAGTTTGGGGGTTGCAACCCATGGGGGGACTTCAATATGCGGACCTTATTAGGTGCCCTACCAAAAGGTAAGAAGAGGGGTCAGTTAAAGCTTTATGTTTGATATTATGAAAAAAGGGCGTCAATGGTTGTAGATGGAGTGAATGGGGTCATTGGGGGTGTACCAGTTTGATGGTCAAAATGGGGTTCGAGGTACATGCAGTTGATATCCCATTAAGATTATGGAGGTCGACCCCCCCCCCCCCACACCACCACCTGGACCACCACCACCCACCATGATAGCGATATACTGTCTGGTCCACCTCAATTAAATCATTACAATTTGGTTGCAAACATTACCATTAACCTAAACAATTGAAAATTGTCTAGTTATTGTCTACACCATTTCCAATTGTTTAGGTTATAATTTTGTTGTTTTTCACACCCCACTGCTTTATTTGTGCTAACAAAACTGTTCGTGTGTGTGTGTCCTGTGGGGGGGGGGGGGGGGGGGGGAGTGAGTTGAAGAATAATACTAATATATACATACAATGTATGGTGACAAAATCAATCAACCTGTAGTACCCTATGAATCTAGTTTATTTATGTATTTAGGGTGACATAATGGCCTGAACAAATTGACATAAGGAAAAAGACCCTTACTGAATCAACTTCCACGAGTTTGAAAAACATTTGGGATTTTACATCTGTAAAAACAGTAAAGACAGTAGAAGTTCGGGAAGAGGTGGCATTTTTTGACAAATTCTCCTGTTTTTTAAACCGAAATGTACACTCCAAACGTTTTCATATTTGTGGAAGTGATTTTCAGTAATGGTCCTTGTCATTATTTCATTTTTTCATGCCATCAGTCCCTTAAGTATTAAATGCTTGATATAGTAAGACTATGACAGGTGAATTAAGTGGGGGATAATGCACACCCTAGTGAAAAATACATCGGAAAATTACTTAAAACACATGTAACTACTGTTGGTGTTTTGTTCATTGTAATTTATTAAATCCTGGACAAAAGTATTTTTGGGTGATATCAAAACTAATTAATTTACATTCGGTCGGCACGGATTATAAGGGCTGGTTCAGGAGTAAAGGTTTTAGTGGCCCTTTTTACAATACAACAAATGTGATCAGTGGCTGTATCAAATTAAGGTCAAAGCGCTTTACCTATAAAAATGACAATTAGCGCATAAAAAAATATCGATGCCTCTCCTGAACCCCATTTTGAAAGAATCAAACTGACACCCAATAATCCCCTCCCCCCGCCCATTGCTTCAATCTACAAAACCACGGCCCCTTTTCCCTCACAATATCAACATAAATCTTCAATGACCTTTTTATCTCTGACAAGCTTTTGTAACACCTGGTAGCACAGATAAGACAATTTATAGTTCCCCATAGTTCCCCCCCCCCAAAAAAAATACTGTATTTTATACAAAATTATTGTACTATCCTAACGGGGTAAGGTTTTTATTTCCTTCCGGATTTTTCATAGTATTCTTGAATTATGGGGGGGGGGGTGGTTTAGTACCCCCTAAAACTTACTCGCCCTTGTAATAAGTACTGACATCAGTCACATTAACTAAATGCCCAAATATGCTAAATTCCTGTGGTCACCAGACGGTCAGTATGTTTTATTTGTCTTCATATGGCCAGATAGTATTTTTGCCCCCCCCCCCCCCGGACAATAAACCTCCCTCCATTTTTGGGGCGTTCAGGAATCAGGCTTTTTTATCCCTAGACATATTCTTATCCATAAAATTCCTGATCTAGAAAAACCACTGAGATAAACTTATCTTCCCTCCACACTGAAGCTATGTTTCGTAACCATCTGCAAATAGGCACATAATTATAAGTCACATATTAAGTGCACCCCCCTCCCCCCCAATGGTTTTGCCACCCACACCACCAAAAACGCATTTTGCCACCTCACCAAGAACCTACATCCCTGAAACTACTGTTCTGGATTGAAACATTACTTACTTCCTAATTGTGGTATTTTTGTATATTTTAATCATTGTCAGTGTTTTTTATAAGGGGGTCATTTAGTGACCCCCTAAACATTATTTACCTTCGTATACTTATTACATCAAGACCAGGACATCTTAAATGCACGTTAAGTATCTTAGGTCAATACCGGTTCAGTCAGGAATATCTTATTGTCTTCTATGTCCCAAATATATGATTTTCTTAATTTTGACCCACCAGGAAATAACCCCCCTATATTGAGATGTGTTCAGGATTCGGCTGTTTACCTAAACATATTCTATTCCTCATAAAATCTGAGCTAGAAACACTACTGAGATAACTTCCTTCCAGGTGAGACCTAGCTCATTTTTAGCCGGGACTCTGTATCCACGACGTAGCTATATTATCCTGTGTAGTTTAGTCTTCGTTTCCTGGTTACCCCCCAAAAACAGTGCATCATCATCATGTATGAATTTTGTTTTTGATTGCCCTACCACTCACATTTAAGTATAATTATGCTCTACCTCCCTCATGATTTATTATTGGTTTTGCCTCCTTACATTCTCTCTATGTGATGCGCTCATGTTTTCTCTCTTCTGCACTTAATCCCCTGCAATCACTACGGGGATTGTCAATCCACACACCTAGACATTAGGTTTTGTTAACCGCCTCTATTTTTGCATACTTTACCTTGTTCATCACTTAACCTAGACCAAGCATTAGCGCTGCGCGAACCGGGGAAATTTGGAGATCCGGGAAGTGGATGTTTTGAAACGTAAACAAGCAAAGAAGTTCTACTGGCTAAGCCGAAAATATCTCATTATTTATTGTTTAAGCACTATTCGAACAGAAGTAAAGGGTTGACAATAGAAACATACATGTTATAGTGTGTGCCAAAAGTTATTTACACGGCGAAGTTGTGTGAAATAAAAGAAAAGAAATGTTTATGTACATGTCGTACAGTGAACTGTGTGCGAAAAAAGTGCAACATTTTCGTCGTCAATTTTCAACAAAAAATCGCAAATGTCAAAGCCATTTTTGGAAATTTGGGATTCAAAATTCTATACTACAATGAATACTATGTGCTTTTAAACGTATTAAACCTCGGGCAACAGAGCCGGCATTTTTTAAAAGAGAGTTCTGATCAACAGTTGCAATGGCGTCTGCCGGCATTGAAGTGCACACGCAGCGCTTATACGTTGTGATGACGGAGCTGCCTTTTAATGGCCATCTCCCGCTTTCTACTGCTGATGATGGAATTGATAACTTACTTAAGGCATTCTTGAACATATCAAAAAGGGGAAATCATCCAAAAAGCCCAGTTTGGCTTACCAGGCGTTGGCTAGAACGTCTAAATTAGGCCAATACTTAGCCTCACTTCAAGAATCAAAAACTTTTAGTTAAAGCCTGTATAGGTATAGGTTCTAGTCTGTTCAATGGAACTTCATGTCATAGGCTATAATAGCATAGTGATAAAGCCAAAATATAGTTTACTACAGAATAGTCCAATCCATGGACAGGGTACAATCTGTGAAGTCTATTTTCAGTGGAATATGGTAACAGGGACCTTTATCACTGTCCTGCCGTGACTGGGATTGCCCCACAGTGATAGCGGGAAGTAAAAAAGTGAATACTTTGGTGTTAACTCAAATCATTGGGGTACCAGTCAACTGGGTCACTAAACGGCCACATCCACATCAGGGGTAATTATTGAACAGAAGTCTAGGAGGATGCAACTAGCTAGTAGGTAGTAGCATCAGTGTTACACTAAGCTAACAGTAGGGCTGATGACTATAGTCTAGGTGGCTTAGTGTAAAAGCAAAAGCGCTAGTGAATTCAGCAGCTAAAAGATAAATGAGCGCATTGGTTTATTTTTGTGAGGTTGCCAATTCAGCATCAACAGACAGTTTATTCCGTTGAGGCTGCAATTTCACTATAGCGTCTACGCTTTCGCGTTTCACACTGAGCCGTCTCGGCGGATGCCGGGGGCGGATGCTAAGTATAGGTGATTAGCATCAGCGCTACTAGGCCTAACACCCAGGGCTATGTATTAGCTAGGATGGTGCATGATGTTATAGTGCATTTAGCTCCATGAATCTGACTTCACAAAATCAGGCATTTTTTACGGCATAACTTTATTCACA
>JAMKCH010032903.1:0-15431 GCA_023653785.1 Ophioderma brevispina
CATGTGGCATAGCTCGTGTTACACCGGCTTCACAGCGCGTACTGTACTTCTCAAGAACCAATTTGTTTTTTTAGATATGGTTGGTATATTTTTAGCATTTTTGTGTCACCTTTGTGTCACCTGAACGAAGTTCATGAGCCATAGCGGGGGAACGGACCTGTTGTACACAGGAACGAGTGGCCCATCTCTCTTCGATCGATTGGGCCAACTCCCACCATATAATGTTGCTGTAGTGGGGATCGCCACACCTCATCTACAGCAAGTCTGTTACCTTCCCAGGCATTGAATAATGCAGTACTCCATTTATACACCTGGGTAGAGAGAGTAATTGAGGTAAAGCGCCTTACTCAAGGAGAAACACATTGACCCCCCACGGGCCTCGAACCCACCAACTTTGGCGTGCGGGCCGACGCTGATCCACTGGCCACATTTTGCCGTGCTACTAGTCCAAATTCTGGTGTGGTCCGTGTGTCCGTCCGTGACTCGGTTACCAAGTACCTCATGTTACCTTGTACCCCAGTATTTTTTCAACGTCATAGCTTTACCACTAAATATTGGCTCAATTCAATCCATTTTATATCAAACTTGGTCCATTTTGTAATATATAATTCTCTCCAGTGCATTTGTTCTCTTCTATCAATCAATATTTTGCCAAACTTCAATCATAATCAAGTGATCGCTCAACCATGCGACACTTGTGGTTCGAGAACCGCCTTGTTTGTTAATGTGTAGGAATAGGGAGTTTTTGATGTCCAAATCAATTTTGTGATGATTTTCCTCCTCAAAATGATTAAAAAATTGCGAACAAAGAACAAGTGTATAATGCACCCTCATGTTGTCCGATTAATCAAAATGATGGCGTAGTAAACTGCGGGTAGTATTGTATTGTCATATCTACTTCCGGTCCTGTCCTATATACCCTTATCCACCTTCTCTCCCGTTCTCCACCTTGGGCAAACTGCAGGGTAGCCATGGTGTATGTGCTGTAGAGTAATACGTGTCACTGTGTACCTAATAACCGTGTACTTTGCAAGCTACTGCATCACAATACCAGTTTTTACTGTGCAGTAAGCTGCTGCGGTAGACCCATTTAGCTACTGTGATAGGTTACCATGTTAGTAAGAAAATGGCCATGATAAACACAAAGATTGTACAATAAACCAAAATTTGGTTATTCTCCCCAAATCTCTGAATATTTCTTTGAACCCTATGAGCCTCCCCTTGATTGTCACAATGCAACTTGTATGTAAGCTGCATTTCATTGGGGTTTTGAAATGAAATTGAGGTAAATTAGCCAATCATAAAATACTTATGAAAGGTAGCTATTCCTCAGGTGTTAAATCGTGCAGTTCATCAGCTTTGCTCAATGAGGTTATTAGGCTGGCAACCCTTTGGCCTTTTACCAGTTGCTTAGCTGTTTGGTTTGGATTTGTGACTCGTCAAAAATCCTACACCTGGTTTACAATTGCTTGAGCGCATCGGTGTCATGGGTGGAATAAGCATGCCTAGACATCGGTATGAGTAGTATGAATAAGATGGCTGGTGATTAAAAGGAAGCTGTGAAACCGGCGCATCTTTTTTCTCTGATGGGTTAGAAAATATTTTGAACTATAAAATATTCAATCAGGTTTGTTGATAGTGAGTAGGAAGTTATTTAGTCAAACCAGCAGTAATATTCTGATCTGACATTTAATGTCATGTCAAGCCAAGAATACTACTTCATTTGTCCTGTTGACCCTATATCCATTGTTGTCTGATTGGCAAGTCTTTCAAGGCCCAGGAATCGCACAATGTGTTGACATCCATGACATTACATATGGAAAATGGCCTGAAGTTTTCCACCCCCCAAAAGGTCTAGATTACCATGACCCCCCCCCAGAAAAAAATAAACTGGGATGGTGAGATACAATTTTTAAAAACAAAAATTGCCCAATACAATTGTGGAATTTATCTTAGCTCAATGTCCAAATAAGTACATAATTTTAAAATAATCTGAAATATGCTAATTTCCACTGTAGTCCCAGAAGGTAATTTCAGTATTTTTTTTTTTTTTTTTGTTTTGTTTTTTTTTTTACTATGCCCTGCTTAAGAGGGTCCCGGTGTTATGAACATAGAGATGAAGGCTTACCACTGATCTTCTCCTCAGGATGGGTCGAAACAACCACATCTAGGAATATACTTCAATGTTTTGCTGACATCGTCACTTTAATACTGCTGATTTTCAACAACTGGTTGGAAGCAAGTGGCATTATTTTGTTAACCCAGGTCATTTCAATATTCATGAAAAAATCTAGTTTCCTTTACACTGTAATAAATATCTCAGAGTCTCATATCCAGGTCTGGTACCATTTATGAGCTATCTACTTTCACTTACAGTTGTTGTGCTTATTTATCTCCGTATTCCTGGAATGCACAAATTGTTTATTTTATTTAGGTAATACTTTTCCCAACAATATGTTATGCCCCAGATGCAGTTGCTTAGAGCATACAGAAATATTAATAAGTTCAAAGGAATATAAATAAAAAACATATACGGGAGCATAAATATTTTTTGAAACTCAAATATAAATGATCTAATATATTAAGAAATAACTATAAAATTTTAGGGTTTATGTCTCAGGCCATCCTTTGCACATAGATTTTCAAAAAATTATATTTTGAGCAAATATGCTGATTTTTTGCTTGGGGGTCTAAAAATTGGTCAGGAAAACGTTTTTTGGCCATGAAAAAAAGTACAGGAGTATAAACTGATACACTGTTCATTTTTGGTGTATTTGGGGGGGGGGGGGGAGAAGTTGCCCCCTCTGGCTCGAAAAAGCGTGACGATATAGACCACCAATATTCATTTTCATCCAACCCCTCTTTTTCAGGCAATTTTGACCAATTTCAGCCACAGCAGCCACAACTCCGCTGTGCATTGATTACATCAACAAACATCAGTCCACGCACTGCTGCCATTTTCAAAACACGGACATTTCCTTCGCATTTCCCAAGGAAAAATCGATGACCGTGTAGATTTTTTTGTCTAAATGGTCCCCGTTTATACCACCCGAAACCGTTCAACGGAAAAACTTCTAAACCGTTCACATCATTTTTTGTTTTAAAAAAAATCAAAACCTTATAATTAAACCCAAATAGCAAATTCCTTTCACCAGATGCCTCGCAAGTCTGTGAAGAGACTCTTATTTGAAGAATTGACACTCATAACAATAGCTTCGGCGGGATGTTGTCGGCTGTGTGATTTCAGCCATAAATTTGAGAAAAATAAGTATTTCGCCGCTTCCGGCATTTCGTCAATTCAACTTATGGAGCAATTCACACCGTGACGATATACGAATTTTTGCCCCCCTTGGCAGACAACTTGGAAATGTTGCCCCCTCTGGATCGACGGCCTCGGTACGCCACTGTACATTATATTAGTATGCACAATAAAGCTGCCTATGTTTTTATTCCATATTATGGGCTATATCAGAATATTGTTCTATGACCTTTGCATCAAGGAGGGCCAGTTCAAAATCCCTTCGCCGCGGAAAGTTCAACGAAACGCTAGAATTCTAATAAACCTAGAATTTGAGGCGTAATTTGTGTAGTTTTGGTGGCGGGTATTTTTCCTAGAGATTTGGCTTTTTGGTATATTCATGTGCGTATCATTCTATTTAACTTCTATTTAAACAATGATGAGAAATGCGTCTTGGCGGTACATGATCGACGGCGACATAAGTGAACCGCCGTGCAACACCAATTCTGCGGGGCTCAAGAGCTAGAAAAAACAGCAGTGGCGTATCGGGCTCTGAGGAGGCAAATTTCCCAGTCTTGGGAAATTTTCCCTCTCAGGGGGGTCAAAAGGCCAATTTTTCCCGGTCAGAGGGCTAAAAATGACTGATTTAGCATGATTTTGCATTTTTTTCCCCGGCCAAAGTCGTCGGGGGGGGGGGGGGGGCCTTTTCCCCCCCAAAACATCAAAATAAGACAAAACAACTATAACAAGTAGAATAAGAGAAATTTACTGTCTATTGAAAAAAATTCAAATAGTAGCATGTTGTATTGATTTTAGAGTAACATGGTTAAGTTCATAAAAAAAATTGAGACCGATCGACCCTAATATTATTCCTCCGTTACGGCAAAACAAACATATTTTTTAGGCCTTAGATAGCATGCACCTGTATGAGCTTATAAATGGATAGAGCAGAGTAGGATAGCAACTTATGAGTTTACCAACATGGCAACATTCATTTCAGACTTTGTAATGTCAACATGAGCACATACTGGATTTGTTATGGATTGAATCATGTTTCCTATCACATGTATGTGTGTAGGCAGAGGGTGCTTTGAACTAATCCCATAATTCATTGCAATGTGCCTATACCGTACTGTACTAAACACATGTCAGTACTTAGGGATAAAAAGTGTTTGAAAAGTTTAAGAACCACAAAACATTTTATGATCCTGCTAAAAATTCCTTAAGTACTAATGCTTTGTGGGCTAAAATGAGTGTAAAAGTCAGGGTTTTTATGTGTTAAGAATAGGATTTTTGTGGGATCACATGACCCTATTGAGGTGAAGGTTCCCAAAACTGTTGCATTGTGGGATTGAATCAATACACCCTCTGGTGTGTAGGTGTATCTTGTGTGTGTTGCAGACAGCTGTACACAGCAAGATTCTTATATCAGTACCTTTGAAGTCCCACTCAAGTAGCTGTGAAAAATACCTACCAAATTGGTACCATATCATGCCATAGACCAAGGGGAAGTGGATTAATATGTCCCTGGAACCTGTGCCCCGTGGCCTTAAGCGGGACGCTGCCATGCAGTTTTGGATCGTTCCAGGATCCGCCCCCTAGGCTGCCCGAGATAGGATATCATGACGATCCAGGATCCCGCAACCGCACCCCCGGGAGTTGCGGATGCTGGAACCTGGCTACGCTCATGGTAAATCCCTATCTATGGGAGCCGGAGTACCTTTTGAAAGGTACTCAATACATATGAGCTTCAAACCTCAATTATGTGGCATATTTTTCCAGGTTTTGATTTCTCTTCAGGAAATTTTTCCTGGTTTTTCATGATCTTTGTGGTCAAAATGTCAGCTTATTTGATTATTTTCAACTCCGATTTATTTTTTCACAACCTGTTCAGAATTGCCCCTGACGGGATGCTGAATTAAGATTATTGCCGATAATTTAAAATTCTGTGAAGATGGGGAGACCTTGATTTCCTACAGAATGTACTTAGCGGGTCAGTATTATTTTGGTGTATTTTTATTAGATTAATTGAATGCACTTTGAAAGAGCTACATGTATTGCTTTTTAATAACTGTTTATTCTGCAACTTTTTAAACACTTGCCTCAGGAATCAATGAATGTGTAAAAACACAGAAAACAGCCTCAGGTGGGCAATGCTTTATTATACATAAGGTCACAGCTCTCCTGGAGAAGTTGACAGAACCTAGCCTTATGCACCGTTAAACTATACGGAAAGTGTTTGTTATGTTTCTGTTTGGCACATAAGGTTGGCACACCAACCCACAAATTTGTGGCGCCACTGTCAGATTTGGTCAATTCATTTCTCGAATTATGGTTATTATGAGAAAGTCTAATTAAGGTTGGAGGTGTCTTATAAGTTTTACGGTGTTTTGATGTACGTACTGAAGTGCTCTTATTCTCCCTTTTCACACCCCTGTTGTTTAAAGGTGACTCAGAGATTTCCCGTGCGGGCGCACTCATGTTTCAAAACAATTGGTGTTTTTTTGCATATACATAAGGCGTGTTCCATCATCACTGTGGTGGAAATGCACTAGAGCTAACACGAGTCCTTTAAGAAAGTCACAACTTGTTATAAAATTTCCGTATCCGGATTTTCGTTATCACTGTATCCTAGGCATTTGTTTTACACTGTGCATAAATGTTTACTGCATGAAAACGAAAAATCAGATTCATCTATAAACTTTCGAATTAAGCATTTTAGGTGACTATCTTTAGGTCTGATGACTATTTTTAATACTGCTTCAAAAAAATTATATTTCAAAATCTCTGAGTCGGCCTTTAATGTACATCACCGCCATATGTGATTGTGACACATTTGATTATATACACACCCACGCAATCTACGTACACACACACACACACACCCCACACATAACTTTTTAAGATTTCAGGTTTATGCAGGTGCGATGAATAAGAGACATGATGCCTTACTTTCCACATCTTCAAGAAGGTATTCAAGGGAACGAGAGATTCAAGTCATTCATATTTTCTCTTTTCTTTGATATGTAGTGATTCCTATCAATTAGAACGCTAATGTTTTATTTGTTACAGAATACTTTAAAATGAAAACAAGTGGTGATTTTTTATATTCTTATAATTTCATAGAAAACGTAGGCTGATTTTGTATTTGCCCTAACAAAAATTCAATTTCTGAATTTTTGTACCAAAGAAACAGTTCACAGCTTAATCCTTACAATGGGGATATTTTTTGATATAAAGCTTTATCCAGTGCCAATCGAATTTTCATTTTTTTTTTCGGACACACTGTTTATTTGCAATCTCTTGTTGCACCTTTAAATTGGGGTGTGTCTTGCGTGGAAAGGTAGTATTGTCTCTTAAGCATCTGCACCTGCATAACCCTGAAATCTGAGGTTCTTAGTATTTATGCACATACGTACACACTTGCTTATATCCCACATATAGATAGACATAGATATAACGTCTGCCACACAACACAAACCCACATAACTGGGATATAACATATATGCACACATACACAACCTATGTACATGCATCATGTCAGGATATCAAACATGTAAATAATATGTACATGTATTTGGTGCTTGTACTTTGAAAAGTATCACAACAGTTCACATGTAAAATACAATTGGAGCAAATAGAATTGATCTATAGTACTGTCACACCAACCACAAAACCTATCTATCACAACAAACTTTGACTTGCTCTCATTCGCTGCTTAGCTCATAACTGTATTCATCATCAGCAAATAGCATGTTCCAATAGCTAAATTCATCTTCAGGGTCCATTGGGTACCATATACTAATGGTCGTAATGCTCCCGAAGTTCTAATGGCTTTCCTCACACCTTTCCCACTAATTTCATGTACGTGCACCAGCGTGATTTGCCAAACTAATGGCATACTAAGAGGAGGCAAAGTGTTCTTCCCCACAATGCATTTCTTCAAACACATTTTCACTGGTTGCCACATGAATTTATAGCAAACAAATACTTAAATTACAGATTGGGATGAGGTTTCTGCGGGTCATTTAGTATTGTCTGTCACTATAAAGTCATGTCCAACCAGTGCAAAAATGGTATGGAGATTGCATTGTGGGAAGAACACAATACTATCCTCATTGGCGATACGCACCACGAATCATTGTCCTCGAACGGCGTACTTATAACCGCAATCTTGTGATGTTTTTTTATTTTATGCAGGTTACAAGGACCAGGCAATTTTACAGTGACTTCCCCCCGCCTACTGTGGGTCCTACATTAAACATGGGAGGGTGGACGTAGGATGACGTCACTGCTGCTAACTACTGCCCTGCAACAACACCTCAAGAAGTTCAAAGTAAACCTTTTTGCTCAAAACCTTTCATTTTGTTTGTTGTTGTTGTTATGAGTTTGTAGCCTACATATCCTTTGCACCTATTCTGTATCATGTGCTGTATTCCATTAAAATATAAGCACAACACAGAGTAGGTGGCAATGGTACATGTATTATGTCATGTTCTTCTTGGTCTAGTTTAAAGTGACTCAGAGATTTAAAATATTTTTTGTGTGAAGTAATTAAAATGTCCATCTAGAACTCATTTAGTCAACACTAAAATGCTTAATTTTATTCCAAAGTTAGAGATGAACAGGAGTTTTCGTTTCATGCAGTTAAACATTATGCACATATAAAGTGCCATAGGAGCTACCGTGTATAACGAAAATTCCGGTATCAGCGGAATTTTATTTATGACAAAGTTGTTTGTATTTTTATATGAAGGACTGTAATTTGAGCTTAGTTATTTCACAGAGCGATTAGTCTATGGAAAGCATTATGTATAGTAAAAAAACCACGAGTTGTTTGAAAAGTGAGTGAAGCACATCATCGGGACAATCTCTGAGTCGCACTTACAAGTGACAGGAGGAGATTTTTTTAGGATATGAAGTTCTCTCAAATTTCACTGGATGGTTGTAGACCACTGCCCGAGAACGTTTGGAAGGTTTATTGACAAACAGTGCATTGAAAAGAAAACCCGCAAACTTGTTTGAACTTGCCTGAAGCGTAGTCGTTCCCATAGAAAACCATACTTGAGATTTCTGTCGTGCACACAGAACCTACTAAATCATCATCTTATTACATAAAGACGGCGTATCGGCTTATTCACTTCAGGTTATGATCTAATACATTGAGTAAGCAATTCCAAAATATGTAAAAAACCTAG
Organism: Ophioderma brevispina; assembly: GCA_023653785.1. NCBI lineage: Eukaryota > Metazoa > Echinodermata > Ophiuroidea > Amphilepidida > Ophiodermatidae > Ophioderma > Ophioderma brevispina. The sequence goes on from JAMKCH010032903.1 coordinate 8,437, forward strand.
GTTCGAGAAAAGTTGAGGGCACTTCTTTCTAAGATATCTCCTCATGTCTCTTTAAAGGTAGGAAATGGTGGGCCAGCATGTGGAGGGCGGGGCTGGTGTAGTGCCTCATCCATAGCCTTTCACCAAGAGGGCCCTGCTGGGTTCAATACCCCTGCAGAGCCTGCATGGTACATGAATTTGGTTGCTGATCCTGTCCTCGCAGGTTTTCTCCTGGAGAACTTCCGGTTTCCTCAGGACTTCTTCCCATAAGCCTTCCTTGTCGTTCGGATTTAATTGTTGTGTTGTAGCAGCCTAAGGCCCGCTCCACAGCGGCGCCCTGAGCACTTCGTGGCTTTGTCGCGCTTATGTAAGAATTACATAGTTTTATTGAGGTGGAAGGACATTGCAAAGTTCAAATGTCTAACATGTGGCATGTACTTGGCACCAAAAAAGCCTTATTGAGTGACTGAGGATATTGTTTTTGAGATCAAGTTTTCTCTCAAATTGTAACTATTGGTTGTAGACATGTACCGAGAACGTTTTGAAGGTTTATCGGACAAAGAAGTACAAAAAAAACCCGCAACCTTTTTTTGACTCGCCTGCCATCAAAATTGTCCCTATAAAAACCATGCTTTATTTTCTGTCCGTGCGTTAAAGAAATACTAAATTCATCCTGCGTATTATCATAAAGCCGGGCATATTCGGCTAATTCACTTCAAGGGTGAAATCATATACATTGGAAAGCATTCCACATCAAAACCAGTTTGAAATAAATGGGGAACGCTTATTGGGTTCTGGAAGTCCTCATGTCTCTTTAACCCCTTTTACTCTTGACCAGTTTTTGATTGGTTTGCCTAGGGTTACATTATATATAACCAATGAAGACTGTTAAGAAGTGCTTACAGGTCATACAAATAGAAGGTCTACTTTTGATTGGTTTCTCAGAGCTTTATCATGCTCTTATCATGTATGATCCCAATCAAAGAACTTGTAATAAGGTGGAAGACCTCAGGGGTTAAAGAGTGCTCCTAACAATTTTTTCTTGTATATGTGTTTTGGTTTAGTAGGTGAAGAACTCATAGAGACTTTCTATACAAGGAGTCGTAAGGGTCCTAATTCCTCGTTGTAATATGTCCATCTATTGGAATTACATGTCTTTGCCCCATCTTACGGAAGATAGACGCAACTTAGAGGTCACATTTGTTGACATTCCTTTGGAATTAATATGGACTGAATCAGTGGAAATCCGGACCCTCTGTTGTAATCCGCAAATTGCCTTTAGAGATGTCTTGATTGATCTTTACATGCAGGTGTGTCTGTCGCACATATCAGAAGCATCCATCCTGGTATATGTGGTTGGATTGAGCCTTAAAATATCTCACTTTGGCTTCAAAGTCTTTCTTCAGTGCAAAAAGTCAAACGTGATCTGGGCACATTTGTGTAAATTTTGTTCAAAAAGCAAGCCCCCAATTTTGGACATTAGGTGCTTTTCCAGCCCAACGTTTGGGACTGGTCTTCTTTGATTACATATCATCTATTGATTAATGGTTACTTTGCCCATTACGGAAAGATGACTCAACATGAGAAGGCAAACATTTGTTGACAATTCACTTTGGAATAAATATGGACTGAATCAGCGCAAATTCCGGACTCTCTATCCATCAAATCAGCGTTATAAGATGTCTTGATTGATCTGTACAGCGGTGTGTCTGACTTCATATAAGAAGCTCCATCATGGTATATGTGGTTGGATGAGCCCTGAATAGGGACTTGGCGGCCATAGTCTTTCCTTAGTGGCCGTCATGGCCTACCTTTGTTATCAAAACTGTGGACTCTGGACCTTGTGTAAAATATTTTCAAAAAGGCACCTAATTTTTTGGGAGATCGGGTGCTTTTTCCAGCCCAATCGTGTGGACTGGTCTTTTTTGATTAGGTTCATCATATTGCGTATGTGTACTTTGCCCATCTTACTGGTGGTAGGCACAATTTTAGGAGGCCACATTTGTTGACAATTCACATTTGGAATTATACGGAATGAAATCAGCGCAATTCGACTCTTGTTATCCATCAAATCGCTTAGAAGATGTCTTGATTGATCTGTTACATGCAAGTGTGTCTGTGCTCATATAAGAAAGAATCCATCATGGGAATATGTGGTTGGATGAGTTCCTAAAAATAGTTGACTTGGCTTCACAGCCAAAAAATTGTCCTTCTTCAGTGAAAATACCTCTAACTGTGAATTCTGAGCATCTGAAAGGGTTAAGTTGAGAACTGTTTCTTTTGGTACAAAAAAATTATGAAATTTCTTATTTTTTCCTATAGAGCAAAATTTACGAAATTCAGCTGTTTCTATTGAAAATGGGTAAGATGTACAAAAGCAAATTTTGGTTGTTATTTGAAGGGATTTCGGCTTAGCCAAATAAAAGATAGGGAAATCTATTGGAGGTTTAATCTATATAAATCATTACATATCATAGAAAATTATGAATTGAATTTGAAGTCTTGTCCATTTGCACCTTTAAGGTTGAAGATAGAAAGCAACTGAGGTGTTGTTTGTTTGCCACTTTCTTCTCGACTTTCCTTAGGAGTAATTATTATATTCGCTTTCCTGTGGCCTGGATTGGGGTTTAGATAGGATGGTTCTTCACTTCATTTCTTTGACTGCCCTATTTTAACGAGACACAAGATGATTGTTCCAGAAAGTGCGCCCCCGATTGTTTGTCGAAAAAGGATTTTTGCGTGTTTAGAAGCTTACCAATGTATTAAAATCACACATGAAGTTGGAATAAGTAGAAACGGCCATTTCTTAACGTATTAAAAATGGTGAAGCGGTTGATGCGGCTGCTGTGAAGCCTTTGGTTTCATACTAAAGAGGTATATTTTGGGGAGGTACAGCCCATACTACTCTTAAATTTGATGCTACTAGAAGAATCTGTACAAAAAGTTTCCAAGAGTTTGTTATCGGGACCTGGACTCTTTTACTATTTAAGTTGAATGATGGGGTTTTCAAAATCGGCAAATTCAGTTCTTTTTTATTCATGCCCACAGTAAAGGCCGGAGTCCTTTTTTCATGACTCATCCCTTTCTGATCACCTTATAGACTGTATCACTATTCAACACAACCCCGGGGGAAATTGCTTCAGTACAATGTTATACAGTAGGTAACAAGTACCTTGGGTCCATATTGGGCTTCCTTATTTTGAAGGTATGGTCCAATTGGGACCTTTTTTAAAGGACCAAAATTTGGTCGAAACGTAATTCAACATGATCAAATTGTAATGATTGGAACATTAATTAGTTTGTCCCTATATGGGTCCTTATTTTTGATTTAAAAAAAAAATAAGCAGTTTTTTCCTATTTGTCCACAAAATAGTGACCAAAACTTTGGTTCATCACTAACGTAAATTTGATGTTCTAAAATTTCAGGTGCAATGTTTGCGGTATATGGAACATTTCATATCCAAACCAAGTCGAGTAGCATCCCCTGAACCACCTTAAAACTAGCAGCAAAAAAACATGCATTGCAGCTTAAAGCAGGAGTTATCACAATCAACTTGCAGTGTTTGTGTCTGAACTGGTTTCCCCCTATTCCATATGCTTCCTCTCTCTGCCACAACATTTCAGGACCCCTATTACATCAAACCTTGATAACTAGGCATTAAAACATACAATAATAGCGTTTTCCTACGATGTGTGCGTGCATGTTTTGCCAATTATCGCACAAATCCGTATTCTCATTACGGCCCCACTGTGTTTACGGGTGAGCAATACAACCCGACCTGCGCCGGTGACGGGGCCCGAAAAACATTGTATCACCAAGTACAATATTTGGGTTTTGTGCACTTGTCGGCTTTTGAACCAATCCTGTATTAGTGGGTTTAACTCTGGTTGCATGCATATTTGCTGGTTTAGTTCTTGAAGGAGATGTGTAATCATTAGATTTTAAAGCGGATGGAAACTGTTCCACCACATTCTTCGTTAATTTTTGATACCGATTTGAGGTTTTTCTGGATAGTAAGTTAAGGACAGAAGGCTGGCAGTTGTTGCTTTTAAAACAAAAAGGTGTTTTCTATTGTTCTAGTGTGTGGACATTGTGTTGTCCATTCTGTGGGTGTGGTTGTGTGTTGTGTTACTTGTGCGATGAGACTGGTGCTTTTTTCTAAATGGGGTTGCAATTTATTTTTGTGCAATTATAGGGATTATATGTATACTTGAAGTTCTGTGTGTTGCAATACTGCAGTGCGAGTGGCGCGTACTTGCCCAAACCATTGACAAAATATGCAAAATAGTTGGGCCAACTCATCAAGCAGTTGCTCTTGTTTATTAGTATTGTAGTAATTTTAGAACTTATTTTGGAGGGTCAACTTCTTCTTGCATAATAATAAAATATGGGTTTACTTTTCGGTAATTAATATTCAAAAAATTGAAGTGTGATGTTAAAAAAAAAGATTATCTTGACGGTCACAATTTTTACTTGTTTATTTCACGAGGCGAAAGCCGCGTTGATTAGGAACAGTAAATTGAACCGGAATTGGTCTATTTTTTACTATTGCTCGAAAATTTATAGGCCAGTCGCTAGTTTGTTTTATATTCATAACTTTAACCTGGTTTTCTTTTCAAGCCATGGTGATAGTTTTATACACATATTAAATGTATTAGAGTGTGTGGTAAACAATGATCACAAGGGTGAAGATGGATTGTTCCATTTTCACAGCCGCAGGGCCGAGGTTAATGGAACAATCCATTTTCCACCGAGTGATCATATTTTTACCCATTCCAAAACGGAATACTAGCCAGTTGAATATTTTTTGTTTTATAACTCATTACAATAGATTCTGTTCATTTAATAATTATATTAGCAATATCTTAGCTAGGCTAGGCCTGGATCTACAAGCCAGGCCTATGGAAAAGAATTTGACAAAGTTCCATGATTTTTCCAAAGAAAGCAAAAGCGTACTTACATTTTGTAGACCATAAACGGCAGGGGGGGGGTTATGGCAAGGGCTTGCACTCCGTGATCTTCGCCCTTGGTTGGCGGTTTTTGGGGAAAAATGGCAGTAGTAGTAGCATCAGGACTCATTTTTCCATATGGTTTGGGTTGTGTTTGAGGCAGATTCCGCTCATATGAGGGAGTTGGTCTTGGAGCTGTTTGATCAAGTCAGAGGCGCTATGTGAAAGAGAATGTGAAGTCCTAAGCCTGTGCGGATGGTTTTGGTTGTTTGAGGTGGACTCCGCTCGCATGAGGGAGTTAGCTTTGAAACTGGATGCTTAGACATTTATAAAATTCGTGTGGTTGTGATGGGATCAAGTGGAGTGTTGTGAATTGGGCCCTTGTACGTTATGATGAATAATCGTTCGTATTATCTGTGGTATTTGATGATTTTTAGGTTGTCCGATGCAATCGGAAAGACCTTATGTCGGCATGATTTGTGTGTCTGTCTGTCTCTTGTCTGTGTGTCTGTCTCTTGTCTGTGTGTCAAACATTTATTATAATAGTTTAGTATACACCTTACTTTTTAGTGCAGTGATGGAAAAGTTCGTAATTGGTATGCATATACATTGAGACAAGGGATCTTATGTAGGGTAACAGATGAGGAGGTCAAAAGTCATTCAAGGTCTTTTAGGGTCATCCGTATGGCTCTATGTATGTAAACCTTTTGGTTGGCACTTTTCAATTTCTGTAGCCTTATAGCTGCCGTGGATCAGAGGCGCGGATCCATGGAGGGGGCGCACGCCTCCCCGTAATTCTGCAAATTCTTTCCAAATCAGCCCCATTTTTAGCTATTTTGGACGCAGTTTACCGTCCTTTCAGGCAGCCCCCCGGTAATTTTTGCCATTTCCGAATCCCTGGATCCGCCATGGTGATGGATCAGTTTCGTACCGTTGATGCTTATATATGGAGACAAGGGGTCTTATTGTGGGGTAACAGATGGAGAAGTCAAAAGGTCCTTCAGGGGTTACTTAGGGTCATTAGATTGCTCTCTTATTCTTCGACCACATAATCAGATGACCTGTTTGGGACTGCTTCCCTATTTTTTCTAACTATGAGTTTGATTAGAATTTATTGTTCTTGGATTCTTTGCAATTCATTCCTTTTAAAAAATGTGTACTTTATTAGATGCCAGAGGGTGTTTTGTGATCATCGCCACAATGCACCAGTTTGGGTAATTTTCCCACCTCAATGGGGTCATGTGGATCCCAAAAAATCCTACCTCTTAACACATAAAAACCCGACCTGATGCTCATTTTAGCCACAAAGCGTTAGTACTAGGGAATTTTTTGCATGATTATGAAATGTCTTGTGGTTCCTTCAACTTTTGGAACACTTTTTATCCCTAAGTAACTGACATGTGTTCACATTGACAGTATAGGCCATTGCTATGATCCATGGGATTGATTCAAACACCCTCTGATTATATGCCATAAAGAAAGCAAAATTTCAAGCCATGTGTGTAACTAATCACTCATCTCCCCCCTCCCTTTAAGTGTATACGTTCATGATAAAGGAATTACAAATCCAGATTTAAACTTTGAAAATAGCTACCACTGCAGAAATTTTGAGTAGCAATGTGTTTGTATACCCATGAACGACTCTTTCTGGATTTACTTTTAATGATATTTGGTTTTGGTTTTACTCAATTAAAATGAATTAGTGCTTTTCTAACGCACTTTAAATCGTTATATTATTCTTCAGCCCGCAGGTCAACGCTGTTCTTACACGGACTAGTCATTCACCCTGTCCTGTTTCTTCTCTTCTTTCTCAGCATGTGGGCGAGTGAGGACAGAGTTACAGAGATGTCTTCTGGAAGTGGTGGACTAATCGGCTGGATAATTCTTCTTTCTGCAATCTGTACGTACATACGGTTGGTTATTTCACATTGCTTTTAACTCTATGTGTGGACAATTACACAGTGTTGAAATGTGTTTGATCCCTCTCAGGGCAAGAACTGTTACTATAGTCCCTGTTTTTTTGCTGTGCGATTGACCATGACCTTTCAGAAAATGTGTTACAACTA
>JAMKCH010032904.1:0-24680 GCA_023653785.1 Ophioderma brevispina
TGACAAGTCTTGCATCTGATCAGTTATTGATTCATCTTCCCCAAAAGCCCATCTTGGGTGTGGGAACCCCTACTTCCCATTTCCAACGCATTCCCTCTTCTCAACATGGTGTGTAGGAACCTCTTCTTCTTCTGCCTCCTGGAATTGAACTCTAAGGCCGGCCAGAAATGGATCACGGAACCCCAATGTCACCGAAACGAAACAAGGCCAAGCGAACCCCAATCCTGGGAACCCAGGGAGGACCGCTTCGGAGCAGCAAAGATCGGATGCCGCCGGCAACTGCTGACAGGCATTTCCCCATGACTGCCCAAGCGGAAGGCACGCGGATCCTACTATCGAAAATTAGCGGAGGTCCGGGCCCCAATCCACCCAAGAGCCGCCTTGCCACTATTGGCAGACTTGGTGCTTGCCATAACGAAAGTTTCCTTCCTCTATTAGTGCTCTCTGGAGCGGGTGTAGTGCTCGGCCGCCTTGAGTTGAGGGTGGGTCTTCAAAATGTTGACTATGGTGTTTTAAACACGAATTCTTTGGACTTTTATTGTTTGCATTAGTTACCATGCAGTGATGTGGGACCACTTAACAGGGTCGCCGTGTGAACCGTAACTTCCTGGCTTAATTTGTTGCCAGTGACAATTAGTTTTACTGATGTGGGTGGGTAATAAGGATAGGCAAGAATCTTTTGAAACACTGATCACCTTAAATTGAAATCCCTTCATTCTTTTGATTAGAAGTATAATTTTTTTAGGCCGGGGGCCCGTACCAGGATTTTTTAGGGGGTTGCGGGAACTTTTTTTGGGTAAAAGTAATATAGACCTAACCCCCCTAAAGTGGTCTTTTTTACTTTTGTGACATCTCATCACCAAAAGTGACTTTCTTAAGAAATTTTCTCTATATTTTGAACCCCCGAAAAGGGGGGGCACTGAACTCCTGCCCCCCCCCCCCCCCCCTCCCCCCCCCCCCCCCCCCCCCCCACCCCTCCCCCCCCCGTCCCCCCCCATCCACACACACACTCAGTACGGGCCTTGTTTTGAGACTTGACATCTTCATGACAAGTCAAATTTATTCTTAATATCGCTGTCAGTTTATTCTTCAACCTAAATTCCCATGTATAGTGTCCTTATTAAGAAGTTATCTCCCTGCAAATAAGGGGCATTGTTAAAAATCATGACCTTTGAACCCCAGGTCGCATTGGTTCAGACATCGAAAGTAAGTCAGGATTTAATCTAATCTATAGAGGTACTTAATAATCTTTAAATTGATTACCGATTATAATGAGTATTACAATACTGACAGAAAGAACCTGCCTTTCAAGATACCCACACCCCTTAATTTTGTTTGGAGCAATTTTACTGGTATAAGTAGTGTTTAGTATACAACATGCCGTAGCCAAAAAGTGATACCACAATTTGACGTCACTAACTACCTAGTGATGCATGTAGGGGAATCTCCATACTAACTATCTATGGTATCAAACTTTGGATGTAGTTCCCACTTGAACGAACACATTTCCCCAGGTCCCCTGCTCCTTTGGGTCTAACCCTCTAAGGGTGGGGGTGCCCCCAAGACCTCTATTTTCTCCATGTTTCCCCGAAGGCCTCTGGTTTTGAAATCGCTAGCCTTACACCCCTATGAATTTCATGTTGAGGGACCCCACCCCCCCCCCCTGCAATTAACTAAGGGCAGGTCATTATTTGCGCCAGGGAATGGAGGAATATAGGGAATGCGAAGCGAAGCGAGAGTGCGAACATGAAATTTTTTCATAGAGCGAGGAGGAAACACTGAGCTTTTCAACTTTTCATTTACGTAAGCGAGGAGGGAATGCGACCTTCTCGCCTGAAAAAAAGTTTGAAATCCTCCTCCATTTCTCCTGTTGTAAATAATGCATATCCCCGTCCCCGTAATTGTATTAAAAGCATAATCCTCCTTCAAGAAGCAATTGAGGGACCTGCATAAAGGCAGAACAGAAGTCTAATCACAAAAAACAGGTGTAAAATTTCGGGCAGATTTATAATGGAATGCATTTGGTTTTATAACTGCTTTCATCCCCTACATTGAAGCCCATACCTCGCTACCAAAGCGGGCCTTTCTTCCCCCCCAATAACGGCACAATCGGATGATTAATGTCATATAGGCATGTATTACCTACTTCATATTCACTGAGATACAAAATATTATTTGCGATCTTTACATCACACACAACTGTCCACAAGCGGCGCCGCCACCTGTGGCCACGTGAGCGCCACATGCCGCAATAGTGGTGCCATTTCAAGCATCAATTTTGGCGTCTGCAAGCTGGTTTCCTTGGTGGCACTTTTACTATTACTCATATTATCTTGTTTTCGAGCGCTGTTTCTGATCAAATTGCTTTTGTAAAAAATACCAAAATCTTCTTTGATCAATATGTAATCTCGCATATCTTGTTGATTTTCTGGAAATAATTTTCGTTGTTGAGAAAACAAAAAAATCGCGAATTTTCAAAAATATCCATATCTCAGAACCACACCTCTGATTCGACAATCAACAAACTCACAACCCCGCTGTGCTTGTCATCAGACCTTTCCAAAAACGCACACTCTGAAAAAGGCCTTACCTTCACAACACCGCTCGGATTTACACATTTCGTCACTCACCTTTAGTCAACTTAAATGCTAATCTCATCAAAAGTGGTGCCAAGCGGCGTGGTCTATGTTTACCATGCGTTTCCAATGGGGCGTTGAAAGGTGCTCGAAAACTTGCTCATTTTGTGAGATGACTTATCGACGTATCTCACGCGATAGCTACCAACCTACATCTTATTTTTCGATTCCGTTTTAGAATGTTAAAGGGAAGATATGCTGCAACATATTTGAGTGAGAATGACATTGGGATTAGCATTATTTTGAATTAAATTGATGATTTCTGTAGAATGTGTTTGTTCTCTACGCACCACTCACACACACGTTCAGTGCAGTAGATCGGTCACCGATTACGTAATAGGTAACTGAACTGCCTAATGATACCATTTCCAATCAACTGACTACATCAAGCCATGGTAACATATTGGCCAGACATATACGTAGAGAACAGCATCTCGGCTGGTGCAGATAGATTTTCTGAGCAGACAATTGTCTTTCAATTTACACGTTATTGCTTGTACATGTATAATATCTACTAAGAACGTTTCGAAGGTTTATTGGGAAAAAAGTAGAAAAGAAAACCAAAAGTTTTGAACTATCCTGCTCTCCTAATACGATAAAAATACGTATATCATCACCATCATCATCACCATCATCATCATCGTCATAACGAGTTAGTGACCCCAATAGTTAACTTCCGCAATACTCAAACTAGAGGTTGAAATCACTCATGAACAATTTCATATCGTTGGCAACACATACATGTACGTATATGAAAAATAAAAAGATTTTGTAGGAAAAATCAAATAATGAAATGCCTTTTACAAATAAATAAAATAAACCTAGCAATTTTCCGCAACAATATGTATGCCAATGATTCAAAAGCATTGAATTTCTAATGATAAACAATGCTTTAGATAAAACTGAAAATTACGTAAAGAAACATCGGGCAAGCTCTTTTGCTATTTAAGGACATTTCGTCGACCGCGTCACATAGTGACGCATTCGACATTTTGGACTTTATGGAGAAACTTTGGCATATACGTTTGTTTTGTACTACTCTATAAATTCACCAAATTAGTAAAATATTAATTAACTGATTATGACGCGTTTGCAAAACGTTAAATTGTCCGCATCACATAACCACGTATTTGTCGAAAAATTATTCTGCGCAGGACCATAGTGTCGTATCTGCATTTTGAAGTATTCGCCGTTTCACATAGTGACGTATTTGTGCGACGTATTTTTCAGTTCATGATAGAATTGCTATTTTGTCGTTTTCACATAGTGAACGCGTTTTCACATAGTGAACAAACGCGTCACATAACGACGTATTTTCACGTCGCATTTATTATTTACACGTTGAAATTGCTATTTGGCGTTTTCACATAGTGAGGTATTTTATTTAACATCATTTTTTTCGGATATCTAAATAAATTGGAAGTTGATTAGTTAAATATATTTGAAATTGAACTTATTTTGGCGATTTTCAACTAGATTTTATTTGAAATACATGTGTTAATTAACGGTATGGAGCAAATTAAAATAGCAAAAATCTTCAAAGCCATTTTTCTCGAAATGCGTATTTTGCAAATATCGTCAGTATGTGACGCGGTCGACGATTTCATGCGACTCATGACGAGGTAACGGGCTTTGATGGCTGTCATTGGTCCATAAACTGTCTGATGTTTTAACATTTAATACCCCAGTGACCCACTTTCTTGCAACAAGTATTAATAACACGATCTACATAATCACATGAACACATGCCGGGGAGAAAATGACTGAGATGTAATACAGTGATTAACTGATCACAAATCTTCAGGACATTATCGGAGATATATGCAAGCGGAAAGCTGAACTTCCTCTTGAAGGTGCATGTTTCTTAACAATACTCTAGTTTTAGTTGACTATATATATATATAGGCCAGTTGACTATATAGGCCGAATTAGGGTAAATGATGCTTTAACCCAAAACTTATTGCAAAAGAACCATTTTCTTCAGAATTGTATTGAGGAAACCTTTAAAAACAACATATCGAAAGTTTACCAAAATCTAGGGAGTGGAATATGCATTTTAAGGCGGTTAGGTTTATACAGGGTCAAAATATGAAAAAGGTCAAAACGCGTCTAAAAGTATACCAATATGTTTGTCACCTTTCAAGGATTAAAAAAAATGCCAAAATAGGTTCAAGGTCACAATGGGGGTAAAATTACAGATGTATCCGTTCCGTTTTAAAACAAATGTGTGTATGAATTGTTCGTCTTAATTATGGGGTACAGAGTAAAAAATATACTGGTTTGCATCCCACAAAAACCATATGCACTGTGCTTCATAAAGTTGGAAATTTTTTTTTCCCGAACCCAATCTTAACCGTATTTGAATTTTGAAACGCCGAGAGAGGCGAATGATTACATAATGAGTTCCCCCACCTACCAAGGTGAATGAAATCCATGCCTTTACTTTTGAATTACGTACGATGCTTTTGTTGGGCGCTATATAAAGCCCAGACGGCTGTTTTTTGCTCTCCTTTTTTCTCCCCTGGTCTCAAGCATATGTGTGCAACGAGCCCACTTTTTTCAGAGTCGGTTGTTACCTTTACAACAAAAACTGACACAGAAGTTCCCTAGGCTATGTCTCGTCCAACGGCATTGTCAATACTCCGAAGAGTGCTTGCACTCAAATGGGAAGGGAACAAACGAGCCAGAGTTGCTGATTTTATCGGGATATCGCAGAGTAAAATCTGTCTGTAAAATCCTCAGACATCATCGAAAGGTGGGTCATTTGAGGCCACGAAAATCTTCAGGACGGCCACGATTTACTATCAGACGAGATGATTGCCGAATGCTTAATCTGTGCCGCAGAGCCCGAAAAATGCCATCGAGACACTATGGAGTCAACGTTTCACGGCAAACTGTAAATCGGAGATTGCTTCAACATGGTTAGCGAGCAAGACGAATGTGCACGCCTTTTGGGACGAGAGCCGCTACATCCTTGACCATCAAGATCGAAGAAAAAGTGTTCGTCGATTACGTGGTGTGAACCTCCGAGATTACTGTATTCAGGAGTCGACTCAAGGTGGCGGCGGCTCAGTGATAGTATGGACTGGTATTCATTATGGAGGAAAAACGTCACTTATGGTTTTAGATGGAAACATGAACGTCGTGTACCTGGACATTCTGGAAAACCACTGCCTGCCACATACAAGAAGTGTTTATGCAAACAACTTTTGGCTGCAAGACGACAACGCCACGATGCACAGGACAATTTCTTGAGGCAGAGGGTGTAGTGCAGATGCCATGGCCTGCTTGCTCCCCTGATATGAACCCTATCGAGCATGCCTACGATGCCTTGGGCCTAGCCATTAATGACGGGGACAACTTCCCTCAAACTTTACAGGAGTAAGCTCAGGCTCTGACCTTTGACATCTTAAACAACCTTGTGGACAGTATGCCCCGACGTCTTGACGCACTGATCATGCCAGGGGTAGCCATACTCGATATTAGTGACTGATTGACATTTGGAACAGTACTATTGAACATTTCCATGCATGAAATCAACCAAAATGGTTTTTTTTTCTGTAAAATTGACTGATGTGAATTTTTTTAAACAAATTCCTTAAATCTGCTGTTCAAATATATCTTTTTCCTTTCAGGCTAAGGACACAGTTCGTAAAGGGTTAATTGTGGACTAAGTTCATGGCGATATGTTCTGAAGAGACTGATGAATCAAGTATGTGGCGATATACACCCTAATATCATAAAAACTCACACTGAGAATCATTCCATTAAAAAAGTTATAGAAATATGTTATGAGCAACGTTTATGGAGCAACATGTATGTTATCCGCTCCACAATGGAATTGGATTGGAATGGCAAAAAATGTTACTTGGTGCTACAAGGGTCTTGGAGGTCACTACTTGTAACTCTGTAATTCTTATAGAGAACGGTCAAACAAAGAATCTATTTAAATTACTTATCTAGTGTGACAAAAGAACAATTTCAAAACACTTCGAGCAAGTATGTAATTTTACCCGCGCATTATGACCTTGAACTGGTATGTGCCAATTGTGTCTCAACTAGAACGCATAGATAGAGAGCAAACGATACCTTTTTAAAACCATATGTGTAGCCCAATAAATTAGTACTCTTTAAAACAATTCGAACATTTATTTTTTAACCTTGTACAAACTTTTTGCCCGCTTGTTCTACATGCGCCCTATGTTATTTTGGCACTTTTAAATATAATATTTTTTGGACAAAGTATATTAACACCAAACTTGTTTCTTTTTCAATTATTTTTGGTCACTCATAAATAACTGGACTAATACCTCTTCTCCCAGATTAATGAATATATTTAAAAGAACTTTTAGTGGCATAAGAACTTTTGTACAAGTTATTGTGCTTTTTTCATACAATTGTGTGTTTATAACTTATAACCGATCTACTGCGATCTTTTGGATGCACTCCCATATTAAACGCATGGTTTCTTTGTATATATTCTGACAGTTATATTCTTGACGCAGTATTTATTTATCATAATCGCCCCTTTTAGTCGGTTAGTCATTGTATTTGCTTGTTTTGTTTTCTTTCGACACATGTTCGTCCTTATTCATTTTGTTATTGTAGCCATCTATTTATCTACCATCTATCATTCTCTCAGTCTGTATTTCCATTTATCCACATCCTTCCGCTCATCGCTCTTTCATGTCCTATGTTATACTTTTCATGTACATTTAATCTCGATTGTAATGCCCGCAACGCTGGTTTGCACTCTGTCTTAATATTTTATGAAGTACACCTTTACCGCTTTTTTACACTACCTGTATTGCTCGGCACTTCTTAGGAAGCAGTGCAGCTAGAGTACGATAAACCACCTTGTGGAAATGTTTGGTTGTGTCCTGCCGCTTAATCCATTCAGTGGAATAATTGACATCACAGTGGATAAAAAACTACACGGGTCATTGTTCAGCGCATGAATCAACCAAACCCTATTCTCATGATATAGCCACCAGGTTTTAAAATGGAAGATCTGACTGGTAGCAGATTGTATTTCACACGCAATGAATCATACTTGAAAGTATTATTTAAATTCAAATTGTTGAATTCAAAGTCATTGAACCCGGTAATAATTAATATCTTTATAAAACGGGATATTGTAATCCGGTTCAAATTCATTTGAAACAATATCGATTGTTGTAGTAACGGCGTGGTTTAGGAAGTTAAAACGACGTACTTAACTAATAGTTGGGGAGCAATCTGAAATCCCATGTGCATTTTGTTGTGAAACAAACGACCTTCTAGATATCTTCAGGGGGTCTAAAGAACATGAACAACCATGTTGCCAAAATGTAGTCATGTAGGAGGGTGGTTTCTGGCCCTTTTTTCAAAATGGCCCGCCATAACATGAAGTAACCTAAAATGTGATAAAATAAGAAGGCATTCATTTTGATTTGGGGTGAAAGCAAACAACCTGTCTAGATATCTTCACTGGGGGTCTAAAGGAACAGAAACTCTGTTTGTCAAAATGGTAGTCATGTATAGTGTGTTTTATTGGCCTTTTTTCAAAATCGGACGCTAAAGCATCAAATATGTCCTACTAATGTGATAAATAGCGAGCGTATATTTTGATTTTTGTGCTGAAAGCAAACAACCTGATGATATCTTCAGGGGGTATCGAAGAATAAAAAAATTGCCAAAATCTATTCATGTAGCAGGGTGATTTATTGTCTTTTATTCAAATGAACCACCAAAAGTAGAACTATTATCTAAAATATGGTAAAAATAAAAGCGCATTAATGTCGATTTGGTGATTAAAACAAACCACTTGAATAGATAATTGCCCCCCCTTTTCAGGGTCCCAAATAATAAAAAAAAAAACATAACAGCCAAAAATTTAATCCTATAGGAGGGGGTGTTTAATTTTAGAGCCCTTTTTTCAAAAGGCCCATCAAAATATCAATATGACTAAAAATTAAAATAACGTTTTTCTTGTTGAATTTGTGATGAAAGCATACCGACTATCTAGATATCGTCGGGGATCTCGAAGAACCTTGAAAACATCTAAAATGTTGGGGCTGTAGACAGTTTGGGGGTACCTATTTAAAACACCTCTAAAATAGACTTAAATATACAGTATGTACGCAATATAGACCTGTCGTGATTTAGTGGTGAAAGTAAATCTATCTATGATAAACCATTTAGTGCTGTAGGGTGATTGAGGGTTTTCAATGGCCTAATCAATTTGACTGAAAGTATGGTAAATTATAAACTTTTCGTGGTGTGGTAGTTTCCATCTTTTAGCGATCCATGAACGTACATTAAAACTCTAATCCACGATTTTACAGCCTACCCCCTCTTGCTATGTGTCCAAGGCAGCACACCTATCCTCTAGACATTCTGTAATACTAAAACATTATGTAGATGTAGACCTTATACATAAATGACCCCCCCAATTCTTCAATATAACCAATGAACGCCATCGCCATGCTCAACTTGGCAATCTGTTTTTTATTTCATTTTTAAAAAATAATCGAAAAAGGTCAATTATGGATACGGTTTACACTTGCCCCCCTTGTCTCTAATACCTCTCAGTACTTTTTTTTTGCAAACAATGCATGAAAATAGGACTTCAGCTGGTAAGGTAGGTAAGGTATGGATTCCACTCCTGTCACCAATCACGTCGAACATCTCCATGGAGCACGCCATGAGACCAAGGCCAAGTCTGCGAGGAATATGTTGTGGCTTGTCTGAATAGGTCCAGTGATTTCTTCCTTTTCTGATATCACGAGTTGAGTATTGTTGATCTTTTTCGATCTAAAGATACCCATTAAACCTTACCAGTACATTTTTCACGTGTCATCACATGATGGTCGAAAAAAATATGTTTTTTTTAAACGGTTTTGTACGCAAATTGTGCGCTTTATTCGTGACACGTTTGATTTTTTGCGAATATGGTACCTCTATTAAATGCATAGATAGCCATCTCTCATATTACACCATAACTCCTAAGCTGCCATTTGGTTGACTGACCACAGGTGATTCCATAAGAAATACCAGCAATGGCTTTGATACCGGATTCTCTTTGGATCTTTTTCTACGAAAGCACTCCCCACCCTACGGACCCTGTTTTTTTTCATGGAAACTGATAGTGAACGACTATCGCCAGGTGATGACCCTGTAATTTTTTTTTTAATGGAATGTATGGTGAACACCCTCTCCAGAGATCACTTGGAAATTCCTTCCACAATTACATAAACATTTCCCAAAACACCAACTGCAACATTGAGCATTCAGACAGGCATGACAGATATGGAGGATCCATGCCTGGGAGGCCAAAAATGGAGACCAGCTCATCTGCGAATAATCTCAGTAAGGCAACTCTCTAAAATGTGGCTACCCTAGGGAACTATGCAAACCTCGGGGAATAGTAGAAAAGGAAACACATTCATGCTGTATGATGTGAAAGCTGCGGTCCTGCAATTTAATTCTCGGCCATCCCAACATGCCCAAAGAATCCCTTGCCAAAAGATCATTTCCCTGATACTTATCCTGCAAGGTAGTGGGTTCAGTAAATAGCTGACCATGCCGTCCAAGACGGAGACACACACCTCCTATCTAGGAGTGATCGAAGAGATTGGTCCCAGGACCATCACAGGGGTGAGAATGGTCTCTTGAGATCAAGTTAATAAGGCTTCCACTTGTGAAATGTTACATAACCAATTATAACTAACGTCCCACACATTTACTCTTGATTTCTGTAACAACCGCATTAAGTGATTATCAATCCATGGAATTTTAGCCCTATCATCTGGCTCATATCGTTCTTAACTCGTTGCAGTTATCCGTGCGCACTCTAGCCTGGCAGTATGTTCTAACCAATGTAGCAGTTTTGAATTGAATTCACAATATTCACATCTTTGAATTTCAGGATACTTAACATCACCATACCTTGCATGATCTGATATGGGTGGGTCAAGATATTTCGGGGAGCATTTGGATTTTGATTTGTCTACAGTGGAAAAGTTTGTTCCTTATCTTACTTTTAAGCAGTTTGACATCCTCTATCAATATTGATATTTTGAAATAAATAATTAAATTCAATCTTAAAAAATAATTGGAACTTGAGAGTTGATCCAGGTAAGGGTGTTTATTTAGGTATTAACAGTCAACATGTGCTCAAGTATTGGATTCAAATGATGCGCAGTTTGGTTAATATAACATATATATCGCAATGAAACAGAATGGTGGATTGTTGGTGGAGGTTTTAGCCTCTATTGGTTAGTGGTATATAAGTTCGCATCAAAGAATGCGACCATTCACCAGATCCAATCTCTCATGTGTAATCCAAATAAGAAATAGTACGATATTACGACTTGTATGGCCTTAATGACAATAAAGGTTTGTATTCCCCCCCCTCCCAGCAGTCGTAATAAGAAAATATACAGGCTGTTTTTTAAGTTTCCATTACATTTAGGCAGGCTAAATACTTCAGAGACAAATAATGTTCACCTAATAGTGTTGTCAGAGTGGCATGGCAAACTGACAAACGGGACGGTGGGGGGGGGGGGGGGGGGGGGGGTTCAATAATGGCTTCTCAAAGGTTGGCGAAAGGTTCCCAGTATAAACAAACATATATTAATTTGCCTGCTTTGATGGGAATGGGTGTATATTATAGACATTTGCTGTACTTTCATCAAAAAAATTTGTTCATTCTAGCCTATTTTAGGCGTTTTAAACATTTTTTGGGGGATAATAATGTCTTTTAATGTTTGCTAAAGGTTCCCAGGGTAACAACATACTATTTTGCCTGCTTTGATGGAACTCTGTTTATTATATAGACATTTGCTGTGTTTCATAACAATATTGATCATTCTAGCCTATTTTAGGCGTTTTTAAACATTTTTCGGCGGCCATTTGAAAACAGCCTATTAAGTACCCCCCTAACAGGGCTTGCATTTTGGTCAACGAGTATTTTTTCTGTTCTTTTGACCTCCATGAAGCTATGCTAGACATGGTGTATTGAGTCTAACCCACAATATAATGCAGTCAGTTTTGGGAAGTTTCACCTTATAAGAGTTCTGTGCCGGACTACGAAAATCCTATCATTCATAACACATAAAAACCCTGACCTTTACCCTCAGTGAGTCCCAAGCCTAGTACTTAGGTTCATTTTTACCATGATCGGTGAATCCAGACGGTGAGTCGCTCTCCTTTTGCATATAACAAAGGATCAGATATCTTGCATCCGGTCTGGGGTTTCTTTTTTGCTTTTTTGTGGTATTTAGAAACATTTTAGATGTCTCGCATCTAAACATATCAAATGAATCTTCATAATACGCCATAAAAATATATAAAAAAAATATTATTTCATCCGAACGATAAGTTAATCGCTGCCCCCTTAAGGGCTGCATTTTTGGCAACATATTTTTTCTGTTCTTATTTTAACTCCTGAAGCTTCTAGACAGGTATTGAGTCTAGATCCACAAGATTAAATTCATCAGTTTTTGGGAGATGTTCACCTTAATAAGGTCATTTGACCCCACAAAATCCTAGTCATGCATAACACACTAAAAACCCTGACCTTTACCCTCAGTAAGTCCATCCACAAAGCCTAGTAACTGGGGGTAGGTCATTTTATCACAACATGATCATGAAAATAACAGACTATCGGTTCCTTTGATATAACAAAGGATACATATACTTGAATCCGGTCTGGGTTTCTTCATTGCTTTTTGGTAATTTGACACATTTTAGCTGTCTCGCATCTAAAAATATCAATGTATTCTTCATAATACTCCATAAAAATCTATAAAAAAATCTTATTCCTCCGAACGATCAGGTTATCCGCTCCCCCCCCTACAGGGCTGCAATTTGGCAACATATTTTTTCTTGTTCTTTTTGACCTCCTGAAGCTATCTAGACATGTGTATTGGGTCTATCCCCCACAATATATGCCATCAGTTTTGGCAGATTTCACTAATAAGGTCATGTTGACCACCAACCCGAAATCCTATCTTCATTGCATAAACACACATAAACCATGGACCTTTACCCTCATGGTTAGCCACACAGCCTTAGTACGTAGGTCATTTTTAACATGATCATGAAATACAGACTATCGCTATCCGTTGATATAACAAAGGATCATATAGCTTGCATCCGGTCTGGGTTTCTTCATTTTGCTTTTTTGTGGTATTTAAACATTTTAGAATGTCGCGCATCTAAACATATCAAATGTATTCTTCATAATACTCCATAAAAAATATATAAAAAAAATATATTTCATCCGAACGGATAAGTTATCCGCATGTCATGGTCTGGGCAATTGGTACAATTTACTCGGCAATATCTCTTTCTATACTCAGCACACAACACCTCCACCTCTAAACTTCTCTACGACCCTATATGTCAATAACCATGTTATACGAATCTTAACCCACAAAACGCCTATAGAAATGATCCACATTAATGGTACAGAGAAAATACCATACAAACAACATCGCTGGAGTGTTTGTTAATTTTAAATACCAACTTAAGAACGTCTTGGCATTGAAACAAAGTGCTACTTATTACTTGCTTTCAGGACTGCTGCTATCCAGGACAACGTCCTGTGTTTTTTTTTAAATTGGTAACAAATGAAACTTGATCCTCTAGATTGCATCTCTGAATCTCGGATCAGTATTCTCTGTCCATTTAAAAGAGGATATCTGCGTTACATCTGATCTTTGGTGCCGTAGAAAACCGATTGCTTGGGTTTGATTTGGCAATGAATTTTGATTGGTTGATTGAATATGTGACTATATGTAGCCTGCGAAGTGATTCATTCAAAGCCTTGACGTTAGATAATTTTGTATCGCCGCCAAATAATTCAGGAGGAAGCTCGTTCCGTAATGTGTATTGCACAGAGATAAAAAAAATTAGATACGAATATTTGCTGCTAGTCGTTGATATGAAGTCTGCGTATCTTCCCTTTACTCTACTTTGATATTTCGTGAGATGATAACGCCAGTTGATATCAAATTATGTGAGATCTTTAGAGGATTCATTAGTCGGGTCATAGGGGAACATGTATATGTCGGAAGTCATTCTTTCAAGATAATTAACAAATTCAAACATGGATTCCCTCGAGTAGTTTTCATGCATCTACTTCACAGGGTTGAATCATTTCAATAAAAGTTCGTGTCATCTTTTTTAGTGCTATGGTAATAAGAGGGATGTTATTTCAATGAGCTGGAACCAATTGAAAAAATATCATTAGGACTTCAGAACATAACACCATGAACTTAGTCCACGATTAACCCTTTACGAACTGTTGTCCTTAGCCGAAAGGACAAGGGTGTATTTGATACACATATTTACAGGAGTTGTTTTTAAAAAATGCACAATCATGTTCTATTTACAGGAAAACACATTTTGGTTGATTTCATGCGTTGATGGGTAGTGTTCAATAGTACTGTTTCAAATGCCATATCAGTGCGTAGGATCGTCGCGGCATACTATCCACAAGGTTGTTTATGATGCAATGGTCAGAGCCTGAGCCGGCCCAAGGTATCGCAGGCATGCTCGATGTCTATATCGGGAGGGAGAAGCAGGCCAGAGCATCTGCTCCACACCTCGGGCCTCAATAAATGGTCTCCTTACAGCGCCTGTGCATAGTGGCGTTGTCGTCTTGGCATCCGAAAGGTTGTTGGCCTAACACAGATTTGTGCTATGTGGCAGGCAGTGGTGTTCCAGAATGTCCAGGTACACGACGACCGTTCACGTTTCCATCTAGTACCATAAGTGGACGTTTTTTCCCCATAATGAACACCGGCCCATACCGTCACTGAGCCGCCGCCACCTTGAGTCGATTCATGAATCAGTAACTCGGAGGTTCTCATTCACGTAATCGACGAACGACTTGTTCTTCCATCGTGATGGTTTCAAGGAGTAGCGGCTTGATGTCCCAAAAGGTGGGGGAATCATTTGGTCATTTCGTTTGCTCTGGTAAACCATGTTGAAGCAATCTCCGATTTACGTTTGGCGGGAAAACGTTGATTCCATAGTGTCTCGTTGGCATTTTCCGGTTATCCTTCATGTTAGACATCATGGAATTAGCCTAGTATGAAATCTTATAAAGAGGATCAAAGGATTACAAGGATTATACAGCTTTATTTCCAGTAAAAGAGTCTTTACTCTAGTCTAAGTCATGAATATCTTACGCAAGGGAACACACCATTTCCGGGCTCTGCTGCACAGATTAAGCAGTCGGCCTAATACCGTCTGGTAGTCCAAGTTCGTGGCTGTACTGAAGATTTCGTGGATGGTCCAGGTACACGATGGCGTTCACGTTTCCATCTAGTACCATAAGTGATGTTTTTCCTCCACATGAATACGGCCCATAACCTTCCACGGAGCCGCCGCCACCTTTAGTCGTTTCCTAAATACAGTCATCACGGAGGTTCTCATCACGTAATCGACGACACTTTTTCTTCCATCTTCGCATAGTTGATGTCAAGGATGTAGCGGGCTCTCGTCCCAAAAGGGGGGGTGTGAGTGTGTGTAGGACAGTTGATCAGTGGCTCGGTAACCATAGGTTGAAGCAATCTCCGATACAGTTTGGGCGGAGGGAAACGTTCCATAATGTCTCGTTGTCATTTTCCGGGGGCTCTGCGGCCACAGATTAAGCAGTCGGCAAACATCTAGTTGGCTCTAGTGTTGTCTGAGGTATTTAACAGACAGATTTTACTCTGCGATATCCCGAGGAATCATAACTTTGGCTCGTTTGTAATAGTGCAAGCACACTTCGGAGTATTGACAATGCCGTTGGACGAGGCATAGCTAGGGAAACCCATTTTGTTGTTTGTTAAAGGTCAGTTTTTTGTAAAGGTGGTACACCAACCAATCTGAAAAAAGTGTGCTCGGTTGGACATAGGCTTGGAGAAGGGAAAGGAGCAAAGCAAAGGACATCTGGTCTTCTATAGCTCCCAACAAAAGGCATCGTTACCTAATTCAAAATTATTCATGGATTCACTTCACCTTGGTGTGGGGAATCCATTAGAATCATGCACATACTCTAGACGTTCAATTATATAGTTTGGGTCTGAACAAAAAATTATTCCAACTTTATGAGCACGTGTGCATATGTGCAAACCAGTTTTTTTACTCTGTACAAAGAGCGAACATGTGACACTTTGTAAAACGAAACGGATTACAATCTGTGAATTTCACCCAATTGTGACCTGGAAAAACTATTTGGGCTCGTAAGATGAAGTACAACGGCAAACAGGGCAACTATGCCTTTTTAATCCTTGAAAGGTTCTGAAAAACAATCGGTTACGTTTTGACGCGTTTTGACCCCTTTTCATATTTTGCACCCTGTATAAAACCTTTACCCCTTAATAATGCATATTCCACTCCCTTGACTTTGGTGAAATTTCGATATGTTGTTTCAACGGTTTTCTCAATACAATTCTGAAGAAACTGGTTCGTTTGCAATTGTAGTTTTGGGTTAAGGTATCATTTATCTTGACTGGCCTATATAGTCAACGAAAGCTTGAGTATGTTAGGAGACATGCACCTCCAAGAGGAAGTCAGCTGAGATTTCCGCTATGTCCTGAAGATTTGTGATCAGTTAATCACTGTAGTACTTCCCATTCTTTCTCCCTGGGCATGATTGTTCATGTGGTTATGGGAGATCATGTTTATTTCGAAAGTTGGGTGTCGTTGAGGTTTAAAGGGGATGGCCGCAATTTGATAGACTGGCCTTCACTCCAAAAAAAACCCCATCTGTAAAGTTTCGCGCCGATCTTTAAACCCGTTTTGATGTGAGAGCTAAAAACGTGGATTTTATAAGCTCTCATAGGGGGGGTGAGTACTGTGTATAAAATAATCTTGGTTCACCAAAATGTCGCAGTATTGTTTCGATCTATAATCCAAACAAACCATCCTTGGGATCATAATTTCACAGGGTAATGAGAAAAGATTAGTAGCTTTCTTCTGTACCAAGTTATTGACCACTTCCGCTAAAAGCGGGGATTCTGGGGAAGGCGATAGCAGATTCGGGCTGGACTTGTTAAAATTTTTAAAAACATCCGACAGTTTAGGAACCAATGACAGCCCACCCAAGCCCGGTACATCGTCATGAAACCGCATGAAAAGTTCCCTTAAAAATCGGGATAGCAAAAGAGCTGGCCCTTGTTCTTACTGTAATTGTCAGTTACCTTAAAGCTTTGAATAATGGATAACACATTGTTCCTAGGGGAGGAAAAATGCTAGTTTTGTATTTTGTAAAAGGCAGTTTCATTATTTTGAGTTCCTACAAACTTTTTATTTCTGATTCCACTAACACATAGGGTGTGGTTATCGGAATGTTTAAGAACTAAACACGCACCATTTTTTTTTTCATTTGCCGCTCTCTGGTGAAACTGGGGAGCTGTTATGGGCAATATTAAAAAGTGCCAAAAAGACAAGTGCGTTAATGACCAGCAGCTTATCAAATTTGGAAGGCGGTCATGATTCTGACGATTGTGTGAGCATTGCGCATTGAGCCATTATTGTTGTTTGTACTTGAATACCGGGCAAATATTCAAACATTTACATCTACATTGAGAAATACAATAATAATCCTTTTCGTGTGAATATCACGTAACACCTTATGCCGATCATGTGAAACTCAATGCCAGAGGGATTGTCAGGGACAGGTAATGATGTTGCCATCTGCAGTTGGCATGTTCTAGATAAGACAATTAAGGGGGTACCAATTATAACTTTCCCGAATGAAATATAGGGCAGATAACATTTCTATGAAATAGGATGTGTAAGTCTAAAAGTACAAGCCACGACATTATCGGTTTCTTTTTAAGATGAAGCATTGGTTTACAAATACAACATTTGTTTGCTAGAAACTTGTTTTAAAATAAATAAAAAATTGCTTTAACACATAAACACAAAACATCGCCAGTTTCATCCAAATACGCACATAAACAAATTACTAAGCGCGTGTTAATGTGTTCCTGCACGACAAAGACATGAAATCTTGGTAACTCATTTGTAAGAAGCCCCTTGCTTGCGCAATTCTCGATTAATCGCTAACAGCGATGCTTGACTAATCTCAAAAATTGCCAAGAAAATGTCATGTCAAAAACCTGCAACAGTCTTTTCTGATTGCTTAAGGCTTTCCATGAACATGATTATGAGAAGAAACATACACGCTAAAGAAGAGTGGGCTTTGATGTTAAGATCAGTGATACCCGAGGATAGATCTATTAACGTTGGAGACGGGATTTAGCTCCCCTGGAAACGATTGAGATAAAGCTTGCTATCGTTAGCCGCAGGAGTTCCTGTAATTACCCTTAAAATATATCCGGCGCAAAACTAACATTTTGAGAAGAAATAATTTAAGGTGTCGCATTAAATGTCAAATATAATTTGATACTTTAAAATACTTATCTTTAGAAAAATCTGAGTGAGTGATTTTTTTTTTCAAAGGAGTTTTTCAACTTGGACCTGATTTCAAGAACTTTGTCACGAAACGTTGAACTTTAAAAAAAAGTGTTGTGTTCATTGAAGAGACCGAAATAGAGCTAATATAAAAGTACACGCAGTTTAATTATTCGGATTTTTGCACCCGCGTTTTGTCTATAATCTGAATATTTTACACAGGGATGATGCATACAATATTCTTACATGAATGTTTTTGAATAATATTTCGCTGCAGATGACCAGCGCAAGAAAGTGTTGAAAAAAACCAAAACATGTGTGCTTGGCCAGATTCGAACCAGCGAACCTCCGTGTTACTAGTACGGCGCTCTTGCCAAATGAGCTAACAAGCCAGGGGTGGTAGAGGAGCGATATATATTATCTGTAGGTGTTAGGTCCCAAAGGTGTCCTTCGCTTTCCTAGCAGATAGCATCAAAACGGTATATTTACATATACAATTTATTTGTTTTGAAATTTTTAACTACTTAGCTCTCAAGGTAGACAAGGATGAATAATTTAGGATTTATATTTGATTTTGAAATTTAACTACTTAGTTCTCCGGATAGAATATAGAATATTGTTAATAATATTTCCCTGGAGATGACCAGCGAACTTAAGTGTTGAAAAAAAAACATATGCGATTGGGCGGATTCGAATCGGCGACCTCCGTACAGTTAGAGCTACTATGACGTCAGAATGTCTTAGCTACTTGATATCGGTATCAATGGATACATTTAGTCATCCTACATGCATCGGGGAACACTTACTAATTAAATTGCTACCACCTATGGGGTACCATAATGCAATAAACATTGAGCAGAAAATAGCATAAAACCATAAAGAGCCAATTAAACATGAGGGACCATCGCTATTTTAAAATGGACTGGTATAATGCCCATGCATTCTCAAATTTAAAGAAGTTATTAGTTGTTAATATGGCGAGCTCATTATACTGTGTATGTTTTTGTAATCTGTCGCTTTTTGCTGTGGTTTGTGCAGTCATACGAATAAGGTAATACCATTTTTTCAATGTCAACTATCTATAATGCAATTAATTTTCATAACGGGTGTGTCCAAACACGATTTCCTCATACGACCAAATTAATGCTCACAGATAGTTGGTCGTTCTTCCAGTAATAGCAATATAATGTTTAATAATTTAAAAAAAAAATGAATTATAAAACATGACTAATGAATATCCTCCAATGCTCAGTCTTTCTGGTTTGGGTCCCAAGACACCCCTACTATAAACCTCTTTAATTTTCTCCTCACATTATACTGAAAGGCTAAGGTAACTCTCACGGGATGGGGGTTAGGTGTGGTGGTAACACCCTCTGGGGAATTAGTTATAAACACCCGTGCTTATAATTGTGATACAGTGCATAGCTATGATCATCTCCTTCCATTGATACCAAAACACATACCTAGTATGGCGTAATTGGTGTTACAAGAAGCGTAGTTCGCGAGTCGGCAAAATACCAATTCTGCACTAAACGATAGGAGGATGTATCGGATTTTGTTTAGCTCTTTTCAGCTCTAAATAATGGCAGATAACTAGTTTCCATAAACTAGTTTTAGAGCCATACTGTGTCAGAAATATGTTAATGTAGCCATTCCCGTAAAGGCGGAAAAAGTAATGCCGATGCTATGGAGTTGACTCTTGTCTTGCGCGTCTGCCTTTTAGCCTCAGCATTGCTGAATCTGTGAGATTCTTATGTTCAGTACCAGCTTTGATAAGCTGCGGCACGTCGCGTGAGTCGATCTTGGGCTAGGCTTTCCCAGCTGCTCACGTCTATGCTAAGCATTGAGCGAAGCCTTGGTTGTATCTTTGAAACACTTCTTCTGGTCACC
Source organism: Ophioderma brevispina (assembly GCA_023653785.1). Taxonomy (NCBI): domain Eukaryota; kingdom Metazoa; phylum Echinodermata; class Ophiuroidea; order Amphilepidida; family Ophiodermatidae; genus Ophioderma; species Ophioderma brevispina. Next base: position 19,929 of record JAMKCH010032904.1, read on the forward strand.
ACGTGAACAATTTCCTGTCATCAGTTCATAGTGAGGCATTCTGCTCCTGCAACTTGCTCTTCAGTATCCTTCTCATACAGGTCTAGCATGGCATTGGTACACTGTCCAAGGTTCACAACTATAAAGGAGGGATGGCAAGACTATAGCCTGGTAGACCATTAGTTTGGTGTCCAAATCTGATTCCTGGCCATGCCCAGACCTTTACCTTCAGCATCATGTTCAGTGCCATGCTTCAAGATGCCTTCTATAACGGCTGTCCTAGGATTAGTATCAACTATCGTTATGTCACTTATGCGGCAACCTGTTCAATCTGAGAAGGCTTCAGGCTAAAACCAAAGTAGTAGAAGAATCAGCCCGTGGCTTCTTGTTTGCTGCTGTCTGTGCCCTATCTGCTGGTGCACACAGTGATATACAGTACAGCTGGACCATTTCTCATCTCCTGTGTCATCTCCCTTAGTAACCTAAGTTACTTTTTGGCCATAATTTGGCCTCACCTCCAAATACCACTTAGTTTGAGTAGGTCCATGGTTTGAGAAACGCACCAGTCTACCATGTCAATCATGGAATTCCATCACTTTCTTAACTAGGCATCTTCATACGTTTACAGCATTTTTGATGCCATGCAATCGGTAGTCCACCAAAGAGTTTTTATCATCACGGCAGCCAGGTTAGAGCTATATAATCTCAGGGATCTAACAGAAAATAGATGAGGTAAAACAAGCTGTTTATTCAATTGATTTTAAACCATTTTTGGATAATGTCCGGTCCATTGGATACGCCACAAAAATAATCTCTTGAAAACCGGTGAGAAGAAAAAGTAATGTATACCAATCTGGATAAGTTCGGTTAGTTTTGGAGCACTGATTACGATCTAGTACAGGTACAGTATGTACTCGCGTCATGTGCAAGTCTTTTGTTCATGGACCAATCAAACACAATATCACGTTTTGCGCACAAATACATGCATCGATTATGCCATCTAAACCGCGAGAATTCGCGAGAATTGTAGCGCTTGTAAGAAACTGCATGATATCCCAACATATTGCAGGATGTTGCACTGATCAGCAGTAAAGAAAAGAACGGTGTATATGATTTTGCTGCTTACTTTAAGGAACATTGAATGGATTTGGACCACGTGATATTTTAATACCTTTTATATTAACCTATAGATATCACAGATTACATGTTTTGTCGTTAATAATTATTTTTCAAACGAAGTTGTACTTGTAATTTAAATGCGATCACATTTTCATTCATGTACCAAATACGTTTTAATTATTGTTTGATATAAGTGTATTTGTATAATGTAAATAGCGAAATACATTTTGATTGGGCCTGCCACATTATTTATCTCTCGTACGGATTGGACAAATGTGTAGTTTGTTATATACTGTCGATAAAATATTGAAATTTAGTTTGATTAAATAGACATTATTATTATAAGATTGATTGTCTATTATTTCACCAATATTATTTCAAGGCTTAAAAAGATTAATTAGTTATAATTCAGGAAACAAGATTTCACAATAGCGCTTTACCTTCATTTAAGGGCTGGATTGCAGAATGGTAGAGCAGAGCCAATTATATATCGTGTTATGAATGTAACATTGAATAGACTACAATCCAAAAAAGAAAGTGTGTTTTTGTACCTTAGTTGACAATGACCTACTTCATCAACTTGTGAGTAAAGATTATACTCAGTTAATTCAAAACTAATTCCGAAAATGTAAATGTTCTTTCTAGCCCATCTGTTATTGGTTTATTTGGCACATCGTGTGTGAGACCCTACTGCATGTTGCTATGTTACATTTGTAATCATGTTACATTTTTTTTACAGTGGGTATTTCGGAGATACCGCTTTATTGCGGCCTAAATCGTGGTATAATCAGAGCGCATAGCATTTTTCAATAATTGAAAGGGTATTTTCAATCAATCATTTTAAGTTACGGATTCAGTCTCTAATTATGTGATGCTGTGATTTAATATTCTATTAAAAGTAGCACTGGATTATTTTGTTCGAATTGTCTCGTGAAATAAAGATGTAACGACATTACCAAAGTTCAGTTAGACAGGAATGGAATTAGCATTGATTTTCTTTTCCCACACAAATTGCGCGCCCGAATGCTTAACCATAGTGCATTGTAAATAAAATCTCGTCGGGGGCGGTCGGTCGGGAGGGAGGTCGGTCGGTCGGTCGGGAGGGAGGAGGGAGGGAGGGAGGGAGGAGAGATTTACGATGTCTCGTGACGGCAATTTCAGAAATACCCTTTAAACACAAACAAATGAGCCTTGTGCACAAACAATCTCAATGTTAAGATTCTACAGTCTTACATACAAGTCCACTCATACGTGACGACTATATGTCCAAAATTAAAAGAAGAGTTTGCAGTTCAAACGTGTGATATTTACTCCACAGCGAAGACAGCATGACAAAAAAAAAAATGACAGCATGCAAAGTTTTATAAATTCACGAGGAACTATACTACATGGAATGCGTCTCAGTCCGGAAGATAATTTTTCCTGCAATTAAGGACGACGGGGTGTGTCCTTAGACGACACTAATAATCTGCAGTAATCACAAATGATACCACTTAGAGGTCTACCTGTCGCAAATATCCACTTTTACATAGACCACAAAATGGAATCCTTTTTTATTCCAAAACAAGCTCTTTTGGTAACCTGCAATCTTCCGTTAATATAGTATTTCACAACTATTATTTCCCAAATTACCTAAAAGATATTAAAACATCATCATGTATATATAAACATAGCCTAAACACTGTTCAGTTGGAATCTCAATAAATTCAATTCATACGCATGCATTCATTCTTACATCATGGGAAATTCCATATTTTGAAATCTACAAAACTTGCACAATCTACTTGGAAACTATAGCTGTTATTGTACTTAGCTTAATCTCTGACTTGTAATAATCTGACATGTCTCAATAGAGCACTCTCTTTCTCCAGTTAAATAGAGAAATAAAGATGGGATTCTGAAAGGAGACTAAACTTTAGACCTGGATTTAAAACAGGGGTTAGTCCTACAGAGGGGAACCTTGCTTCTTTCAACATCTCAAGTGTGCTGTAATGGGTGAGAAGATTCCTCATGGATGGGCTGTTTCCAGCGTTCCAGCCCTCCAGAGAATTTTCCACCCGTTAAATTTAACTTTCACAGTATTTTGAAAGGAAAAGGGTACCCTCTTGTAGGACTAACCCTGGTTTAAACCCAGGTCTAAAGTTAAGTCTCCCTTTCAGAATACTCGCCAAAATGATTATTTTCATCACAAAATGTGGAAACCGGAGAAGAGAAGAGAGACATAGAGATGATGTTGATAGAGGGAGGGATTAAAAATGTAAAAACGGGAAAAGGAGGACAGAGTTAGAGGCACAGATAGATAGGTAGAGGTAGAGCCAGAAAGACGGAAGACAACACGGACCGTTACAACACCAGGGCAGGGCAGTTTGTGTTTATTAGCAAAAACTTTACAACTTATCAAACATTAAGGGGGCTGTTAAATCATTGAGATGTGAGGATATATTGGTACCATAAGTAGGTAGGTAGGTTCTCAGACGGAAGACCGACGACAGTAAACGAGAATATACTGGGTGGGACTTTTCTTTTGTTAAAATACACACAAACGAAGCGGAATCATAAAGATTTCAGTTCCATCCTTGTAGATTAAAGTGAACTTCTTATTGCTAAAACATGCAATGTTTTAACATTTCAACATTTAACAGTGATTAAAATTGCCTGTGAATAACCTTCAGGAGTGCTATGCAGAATAACAATTGCTATTATTAACTAACCATTGTAAATGTGTAGACAGGATATTAGCAAGCCTCTCTATTCTTTATATGACCATGAAAAGAAACATGAAATTATACAGCCAATTCCATCCAGAAAGCGTGTGTTTCACAAAGGTTCAAACTTCCATATTACTCAACTACTACTACTTGCTTTACACTATGATTTTAAGAACACTGAAAATCACACTGAAAAAAAAAACAACCACTGAATTTTGTCTGAAAAAAAATACAATAGATTTCAACACTGAAATCTCACTGAAAAAAATCTTTTCATATGCGGGCATGCAATCACTATTGTCTGGTCCTCTTGCATATTCATAATCTTTTAAATAGCTTGCCTGTATCCTCCGTGTCTTATGTGTGTTAAACATACTGAAAATTTACTGAAACGCCTCTGAAAATCCGGAGTCATTCATTAATCACACTGAAATTTTGCAAAGCACGCTGATTCTGAGGATCACACTAAAAGCAATTAACCCCATATAAGCACTCACACGTGCAACGTGTGCACAAAGTACTATTTGAAAAGATCACGGCCGCCATGATCAGACATAAACTGGTAAGCTTTTTTGGGGGTTTCTTAAGCACACTGAAAATTTCTGAAAACCTTGGCCATTCACTAATCGCACTGAAATTTTACTAAGCACACATAATTTTTTCTATCTGTTCGCACTGGATTTAATTGACTAAATTTCACATAAGGATACTTTCGTGCTGCTCTATTCTGAGGTACGGTAGGCCCCAGCGTAATTTGAATTGCGTTTGTTAATTGTTGTCCATTGAAATACTGTCCACAGGCTAATGAAAGTTTCCCGGGAAAGTTTATGAAAATTGTTGATAGCAATCATCAAACCCCAATATAATTGCAGCACAATAAGATGTTTGTTAAATCCAGCAGATTGTTTACAACAGTCCAATATTAATTCATCATCTGTAGAAAGCC
>JAMKCH010032905.1:0-15721 GCA_023653785.1 Ophioderma brevispina
TGTTCGACGCACAGGGCGCTGCCGCCATGCCGCCAAACTCACCATGGAGCTTGGCTTCAACTCCCTACATGCTTTCGCCCTCACCGTCGGCGCCCTATGCCCACAATTTAGTAGTGCGCCCCCTTAAGAACTCTACACGGCGCAGTGAGTGCGAAAGTACAGTGCCCTTTCGAAGCGTAAAGTGTACAAATGCTAACGCGTAACCTTGGTGATCGAGAATACTTTACGCGTAACCCAATGACGTAAATATAATTCCAGCTCTATGGCGTAACCTAAAAGTACGCGCTTAAAGTGCAGCGACATTAACCAAGCGTGTACACGCCATGTACGCGTTGCAGATCTGGATCAAGTTTGGCCGTTGCCCCGTGTAGACGCAAACTGGATACGAGATCTGGATCCGATCCTGGATCTAGCGCTCCTGCGCTTTGGCCGTGTCTTGATTGCTCCCCTGCCATAGTTTTTGCGGGTTCATGACCCGTGCTTCTATTTCGCTTAATTAAGCAATGTTGTTGTTTACACTGAAAATATTAATTTGTCACTTGACAAATTAAAATGGGTCATACACTGATTTTTTATCATTCAAGGAAATCAACCAGAAAATGTAATTACGATGTTTAATTAGCATTTTGTAGCATTTACAATTAATTTTTATCATCACAGATATTTTCATGACTTGGTTTTGGTTCATGGTTTTGGTTGGTTAGTTTCGTTATTTCCAGATTTCTTTCGAAAAGGTGACTCCGATTTAACCTGACTTGGGGTGAAGTGTTCAATAAGGGGTTCCTTCATATGTTGATGATATCACAGGTCATGGACCAAGGTCCATTTAATAGCTCTTATCAGTATCCCGGATCCGTATCTCATACGTGATGAAAACCGCAATTAAAATTTTCCGTCTATACTCTTTCAAATGAAATGAGAGTACTGGCTGTCAATCAAACAATATTGTTTGGCTCTTTGTTGAACATTTTGCCCTTAGAGTCAAATTTATTCTGTATTTATTTATGCTAGACTGTGTGATTTAAACAGAAGTGTCATCTACCAAAGAATTTATATGGCGTATTATAAACTGCTAATTAGGTGACTAAGAAAAGACACCCCCCATTTCTGCACTTTATAACAGATGAATTCGAATTTAAAAAAATGATGCCAAAATGATCTTCCGATTTTTAGTAAAAAGGTTTGCAAAGTCGCTAAGTATTAAGGTCTATGGACACAAACGCGCGGCTTAAGTAGAACTTTCTTAATTCCTTCATTTTCGTACCTCAACAGTATCCTGATCATATCGCAACACATATTTTTAAAAGTGAACAGTCGTGAAAGTGTTAAATTTCAAGGATTAAATATACCCAAACTGACAGGGCATTCTCCTGTTTTCGCGAACGCGTATCAAGCTGCTGGAGTTGGATTTGACCCACAGAGCTGGAATAATACCCAAGAGGTGGAAACGAGGTGTTATTGAATACACGGCCAATTTCTTCATGTATTACCCACACTACCACCATGACATGGGATTACCTACCCCTAGACATCTGTTAAGAGCCCAATACGTGCAAAAACCCCCAATACGTGCAAAGTTGCACGTATTGGGCTCAAATTCCATTTTATCACCAAATTTTACCTTTTCAGTTCAGCCCAATACGTGCACAGAGATAATTATAGTCAAAATCTAATACAATAGGATGATCTTACATTAGAACACACACCCCCTGAAAACTTGATTTTCAAAAAGTGGACTGAATCCGGAAAGATTTAAAATTTGCACGTCCTGGCCCAAATTTTTTAACCTTTGGTCCTGTTTACAAATTTCAATACACCATCCCAATTACGTGCAAGATTCACTCTTGTGCTTTATACAGTACTCCATTGAAGGAAATAAAATCTAAACTAAGGAACTAAGATTAATTCTAGTAATCAATGATTTAATAACCAGGTAAAGTTAATTAACCGGTGTTTGCTAAAACATTTTGGATTTTTTTACCACGTATTGGGCTCAAGTTTGGCATCGATTGAGGTTCTGTTACACATCGAAGTACCTTTAGAATACCCTACGATTTTTGCGGCGCCGCGAGCTCGACTTTTTTAAAAATCGGAGTTACGGCGGCGCCGGTGAACCAGAGGAAATGTGATGTGATCTGGGACACCCGCCACATGTCGCACCGACATTTTGAAAAAATAAAGAAAATATCTCTTAAACTCGTTATCTGTACTTTATTTTTTGTCATTGTATAAGGCGTAACTTTTGATGGTGTATCAAAGATAATATGGACATATATCTACTTTAGATTGTGTTATTTTACCCGCATTACATTGTCATAAAAGTAAAAGTTCGAGTAATGTTCTGTCGGCGCGGTATTTTAAAATCTTGAATATTATATTATGCTCTTTGGAAATGTTAAGCTCTGGGTTGCACCACTGGCAGCGGCGGCGTCGCGAAGCTCACCCTTTTAAAATGTGGCTGCCGGCGGCGCCGCGAGCGCTGGGTTGCAGCCACTGGCATCGGCGGCGCCGTAACGACTTAGGCTTGTTGGTGAAATCGGGGTGGGGTGTAATTTTGAGGCTCAGGGTTGCAGCCGCTGGCCGCGGCGGCGTCGCGAAGCTTCACCTTTTTTAAAAAGGTGGCAGCGGCGGCGCCGAGAAGCTTTGGGCTGCAGCCACTTGCAGCGGCGGCGCCGTAAAGACTTACTGCTGGTAAAAATGGAGCGTTTGATGTAATTTGAGCTCAGGGTTTGCAGCCACTGGCCGCGGCGGCGTCGCGAAGCTTCACCTTTTTAAAAGGTGGCTGCGGCGCCGCGAAGCTTTGAGTTGCAGCCACTGGCAGCGGCTGCGTCGCGAAGCTTCACCTTTTGAAAAACGTGGCTGCGGCGGCGTCGCGAAGCCTGGGTTGCAGCCACTGGCAGCTGCGGCGTCGCGAAGTTCAACCTTTTTATAAACATGTGCTATGGGGCGCCGGGAAGCTCTGGGTTGCAGCCACTGCAGCGGCGGCGCCGCGAGGACTTAAAAAATGAGAAGATTGAAAGAGCGCCCCAATTTTTGTCTGACCCCAGTTTTTTGCCTATTTGGATGCTTACCAATGTATTAGATTAAACCTGAAATGATAAGCTGAACACGCCCTCTGGGTAAGATTATGATTTAGTACTTTCTGTCGTGCACGACGAAGTCAAGCATGGTTTTCTATGGGGAACGATTACGAAAGCCGGCAAGTTCAAAACAAGTTTGCGTTTTCTTCTGTCTTGTTTGTTAATAAGCCTTCTAAACGTTCTCAGTAGATGGTCTACACCCGTTCCCATGAAATTTGAGAGAATTAGTATACTAAAAAAAATCTCCTCCTGTCACATTAATGTTTGTGAAATGGTTTGGTCTAAATTTGAAGCTATGTGGTGCCAGCCGCTGGCATCGGCGGCGTCGCGAAGTTTTAGTTTAGAACAATAAAATATAAATACATGTATCCCTAACTATATAAATACAAGACATGTCTAATAAGTATATCACTAACTACAACTGTTTGGCTGCATCGATTTTCAAGGCTCGGTTGCAGCCAGTGGCAGCGGCGGGCCGCGAACCTTTCTGTTGGGAATCGGGGTTGGGTGTAAATTTTAGAAGCTCAGGGTTGCAGCGCTGGCAGCGGCGGCGGCGTCGCGAAGTTTTAGAACTAACTAACCAATGAAACGTGTAAATTAAAGTTGCTTTTAAGATGACTGAACTTCACCCTTATTGGTTGAGAAAATATGTTAGATTTTGCTACGAGAATTACGTTATTTAGAAAACATGTTTAATTTTGTTTTAGAAATAAAGTCTAGAAATAAATAATAAAATAAATAAGTACATATATGAATTAATAAGCAAATAATACAACAAAGTTGTTGCCTGCATTAATTTCAAGCTTCGGGTTGCAGCCAGTGGGAGCAGCGCGCGCTCCGCGAAGCCTTATACTGTAATGTGAAATCGGGTTAATTGCGTTTTAGAAATAAGTCGTAGAAATATACCTAAAATAAATAAGTAAATATATTAATTAATACGTAAATAATACCACAAAGTTGTTGCCCTGCATCTACTTTGAAGCTCAGTGTTGCAGCCAGCGGCAGCGGCGGCGTCGCGAAGTTTTAGAACTAAATAACCAACGAAAACATGTTCAATTTTAAGAGTTGTATTTAAAGAACACACCTATTCACCCTTGTTGGTTGAAGAAATATGTTGTTTGCTTACATGTTCATGTACTGAAACACGTTCATTACGTTATTAGTTGGTTGAGAAAATATGTTATTTAGAAAAATGTTAAATGATAAGAGTTTGGGTGTGGGTTCGTCCTTCAATTGCCGTTTAAGAGGTGAAGATATGTTACTGGACGTTATTTAAAAAAACATGTTATATAGTGATGTACCCTGTGGAATCCTTAGGGGTAAAGGTGTTTGATGTGGAGTATGACGAAGTACTCCATATTCAGAAATAGGTTATTTTGAAAAACATGTTAAATAGCGGCCAGCTTAAAAACAAACAAATTTGGGGGATCCATAGGAACCCCCCCGGTCACTTAATGTTAAATCGGCCCACCCCTTTTAAGAACGACTCATCTTCAGTCACCTTAGTGGTTTGTTTGACATTTAAATGATGGAGTATGGTATTAGAATGATTAAAGATCAAAGAGCATTTTCATTGTGTGGAGTTTTAATTGTTTTGTTTTATCCGGTGAAAATCCTTTAAAGAACTACTAATCTTCCCCCTTGTTTGTTTAGAAAAATTTTTTTTATAGTTGATTCAAACCCCTCGTGCCACCCGCAGGAAAAATTTTGCACAGCGTCGATTAGTTTGGAAGAGGAGGCCAAATATGTTACTCGATCCCATACCTCGCCCTTCATGTATACAGATGGAGTACAAAGACTTTTTTTCCCCTCGTATCCAAAACAGGACGCGCAAGCCTCAAAAGTCTAACGTTCAACTCACCGAAGGGTTTTGTATATTTCATACGATTAAAGCAAATGATTAGTCAGAATATTTGAGAGTAACTCTTACAATGATAAAGATTTTGTGTACGTATGATAGTTTGTGTTCGTGCATTGCGTTAAGAAGGATAAGTTCTTAAACCGAGCCACCCCCTTTAAGACGCCATCTCCACCCTAGTTTTGATTAGGTTTATTTAGAACCACATAAATGATCAGATGTTTGTTTTCGCAATTGCGATAAAGGGGGAAAAAGAAAAAAATATTAGCAAGGATAGCTTATTAAATTGACTAATTGTTTGATTTGGAAGTTATGAGCGAAAATGTACCCCATTTGAGAAAATTTAGGGTGAAAAGTAATTCAATGAAAGCTTAATTTATATCTTAATCGGCTTCCCTTTAAAGAACGATTCAATTTCACCTTGTTTGTTGACATGTTAAATGATGTCTGTAGTCGTTCATTGCGTTACGAATGATACATTTACAGATGGGTTTTAGGGTGGGGTTTTTTTTTTAAATGTTAAATGAACTTGATTAGAATTGACTTATTCTTTGACTTGGAAGTTGTGAGCAAAAATGGTACTCCTTTGAGGCAAAATTTATGTGAAAGAATTCAATCAGATGAAATTGTATACTTCCATTGGGCCTTCCCCTTTAAAGAACGAATCATCTCCCCCCTTGTTTGTTGACATGTATAATCATCTGCAAATGTATTTTGCTATATTTGTGGATGCTGTATGTCTTTATGGCACAGGAAAGAAATCCACATAATTGTGTTTGTGGCCTGTGTAAGCCATTTTCTTTCCCGAGTTACTATTTTGCCTCATCCTTACTTACTACTCCTAATAAATTATTATTATTATTCTTATAAGTATAGAGTCTGTGTTCGTTTATTGCGTTAAGACGGTAAATACTTAAACTCCGGGCCACCCCCTTTAAAGAACGAATTATCTTAACCCTATAGTTTTGTGTTTGAGAAAATTTAGAAAACCTGTAAACGATTAGAGTTTGTTTTCGTCACTGTCATTAAGATAGAATGATTATAATTGACTTATTGTTTAGAAATATTAAAGATCAGGCATGGTGTTGTGGGAAATTTAAATTTTGTTAAAATTGAAAATTCTTGACATTTTATTATGGAATGTTTTCATTTACTACTGGAGACTGAACTCTTTTAGAGTTGTATTTAAAGAGCGACACATCTTCGCCCTTTTTGGTTGCAAAATATTTTGTAGTTTGGCTTACATGTAGAAACACGTTAATTACGTTGATTTTTTTGGTTGAGAAAATATGTTATTTTAGAAACAATGTTCGATGATCAGAGTCTGTGTTCATCTCATACGTTCAAATTTATATACTTAAATCGGACCTTCCCCTAAAGAACGACACATCTTCAACCTTTTTAATTAACCTTTCGGATACTTAAATCGGGCCTTCACCGTCCACCCTTGTTTGTTGAAATGTTAAATGATCGAGTCTGTTTCGTTCATTGTGTTAAGAATAAATTCTTAAATCGGGCCCCACCCCTTTAAAGAACGAATTATCTTCACCCTATTTGTTAAAAAATATGTTTAAATTGCTAGAGTTTGTTTTCGTCACTTGCGTTAAGAAGGATTAAATTGATCAATTGACTTATTGTTTGATTTGAATTAGTAAAGGATAAGAGTTTGTGTTCGTCATTAATTGCGTAAGAGTTTTATATTTAAAATCGAACTTTTCCCTTTAAAGAACGAATTATCTTCACCCTTGGTTTGTTGAAAAAATCTGGTTATTTATTTATTTAAAAAACAAAATGTTTGTATTCTTATTATTTTGTTGTTTTATTTCTCATTTACCCTGTAAAATCTTAAGGCTAACGATTGTTTTGGTTTGGAAGTTATGAGCGAAAAAAGTTATGTACCCATTTTGGTCGATCAATATTACTTTTACACACTCATCTTAAACGGATGAAATGTTGAAATATAACGGCGCGAACTTTACAGACTGTGGTTTTAGGGTGAAGGCAATGCATCCAGATTAGAAAATTGTATAATCTTAAATCGGTCCTCCTCCTTTAAGAATGAATCTCTCACCCTTGTGTGTTGAGAAAATATGTTATTTAGAAAACATGTAGATGATAGTCGTGCATTTTACACAGTACTCATCTAACGTATTGAATTCAATATAACGGCGCAAACTTTACAGATGGGGTTTTTTAGGGTGAAGGCAATTCAATCTCATATTAGAATTGTATAATCTTACATCTGCCATCTCCGTTAAAAACGAATCATCTTCACCTTGTTTTTGAGAAAATATGTTATTTAAAATAATATTTAAGCAAAAATTGCAGTTTTTAGGGTGGGGTTGCGTTATGAAGGATAAAATCATTTAAAATTATCAAGAGCTTGTGTCTTTCTCTTAAATTAAAACATAGATTTACATTAGAAGGAATAACTTTAAAGAACACTCACTTCCCCTTTTTTTTAGAATTGAGAAAAAACTCCAAAACATGTTAATGTTAAGAGTTTCGTTTTAAAGAACGACTTCATCATCACCCTTGTTTGTTTTAAGAAATTTAATGTTGTATTTAGCAACCTGTTAAATGATAGTCTGTATTAGTTTATTAAGTTTAATGATTACCAATATCAAGAGGTTAGTTTCTTCTTTTATTTTGTTTGCTCTTAAATTTTAAAACATAGGCTTTATATTAAAGGATATCTATATTGAACAACGATCCATCTTCACCCTTCTTTGTTTAGGAAAATTTAGACAAAAAAAATGCAACAATCAATCAATCGCGTTAAGAAGTTTTTACGAAGGCACATTTGGTCCAGTGATACGACGACCGGCTCGTTCTGAAATCGTAGGGATCGAGCCCCACTGCGACCAATGTGTTGCGCACTTCGCTTTCTCTCTCCCCGCCAGGAGTGAATGGGGAGCTGTAGAGTGAATATCACAATCTACGTGGCGAATAGGCAGTGCGCTAGTTTGCCTGGCAGCAAACCTAAATGAAACGCTGATCTGACGATTTCCTGATGGCAGCGTAAATGATAATGGCCAGGCGCTTTGAACCCTTAGGGTAAAAAGCGCAATATAAATCCCCTATTAATTATTCTACTTAAATCGGACCTCCCCTTTAAGAACGACTCATCTCACCCTTATTGTTGACATGGTAATATAGGTCTGTGTTCGTTCATTGTGCTAATGATACAATTACTAAAATCGGGCCACCCCTTTAAAGAACACTCCTCACCCAAGTTGTTTGTGCCACCCCTTTAAAGAACGACTCATCTGTCAACCCGCAGTTTTTTTGTTTACAGTTAATATAGAGTATGTGTTAAAAAGATCAAATAACTGGTCTTTGTGTGAGTTTAATGTTTGTTTACGTTGAAAGATCATTTAAAGAACGACTCATCTTCACCCTTTTTGTTAAGAAATATGTTATAAGTATTATTTTAAAACATGTTAATAATCTTGATGGTCAGAAATGGGATAACTGTCAATGGTTGTTTATTTGGAATTGATGCGCGAAAATGTCACTCCTTTGAAATATAGTTATTTAGAACCCCTTAAATGATAAGAGTTTTGTGTCCGTCATCAAATTGCGTTAAGAGTTCATATAATCTTAAATCTGATCGCCCCTTTAAAGAACGACTCATCTTCACCCTTGTTTGTTGACATGTTTAAATGTAAGTATTGTTAGAAATGATTAAAAAGAGAAAACTGTTAAAATTATAAGAGTTTATGTTCGTCATCAATTGTAAAGAATATACTTACATCGGACCTTCCCCTTTCAAGAACTACTCATCTTCACCTTCGTTTGTTGACATGTTAGATGATAGAGTCTGTGTTCGTTCATTGCGTTAAGGATAAATACTTAAGATTAGACCATCCCCCGTTTAAAGAACACTGTTAACAAAATTAATCAAGTTTTTTAAACTTTTTAAACCAACTGTTTACCCCTGGTCATCGCACTTGTTTACAAAATTAAGCACCTTGTTATAAATTAAACAACTTTTTAAAAATAAACAGTTTTTTAAACAGTTTAAGCACATTTGTTTACATTTTTGAAACAAGTGTTTAATTTTGCTTTTAAACAGGTTGGCGATGACCAGGGTACAAACAGCAGTTGGTTAAATATTGCGAGTTGTTTCAAACTTGTTTAACCTTCTACAACCTTGTTTAATACAACATGTTAATAACACAAACTAAACCACTGTTGTTAGAAACTAACAACACCACTTTAAACAACCCTCTTTTTAACAGCAACATTTTAAAACAGTGTTCTAACATGAACGTCTCATCTTAAACCTAGTTGTTTGGTATGATATAGTACGTGTTAGAACTGATTAAAAGATTAAAGAGCATGGTGTTGTGTGGGAATTTTAATGTTTGTTTACATAGAAAATCCTTTAAAGAAACGACTAATCTTCACACCTTGTTTTTGAGAACATAATGTTACTTATTAATTATTTAAACACATTTTAAATAATAATGGTGGTTGGAAATGGGATACTCTCAATGGTTAACAAGAAAGTGCATGATGGGAACGGTAGATCATCGCGCCGCCGCCGCCGCTGCCACGGCTGCATCGATATAGGTGACTCGGGATGACGTCTTTTCCTTGAAAATTATACTTACAGGAAGGATGACCCGATTTAAAGTATATTAAGTTCCCAGCTTGATAGAATGGCCTCTACCACCACGCCATCTGTACTGTTTAGCGCCGATATTTCAACCCGTTTCTAAGTGCGAGCTAAAACGTGATTTTGTAATCCCCAAAGAGTACCTGTAAAATTAAATATTGTTTGACCAAAATTGGGCATATTTTTCTTGCACATACATCCAAACCAAACATCCTTAAGCCCTAAGGGATGCACAGGGTAAAAGAGTAGCTTTATTCTGATACCAAACTTTTTGCCACTAAGTGCATGACTGCATGATGGAACTGTATAGTCATCGCGCCGCCGCCGCCGCTGCCACGGCTGCATCCGATATAGGCGACATCCGAGAGACTCATTTTCCATTGAAAATGTATGTATGGAAAGCGTAAATGCAGATTACATGTGCTGATGGTATCCTATCAATGATCGCGCAAATGCCCATTCTGCATGATGAAAAATGAGATACTGTCATGGTTTAACAATACTGCCTAATTGGAACCGGTGAGCAGCGCGCCGCCGCCCGCTGCCACGGCTGCATCGATAGAGGTGACTCAGGGATGACGTCACGTTCCTGCGAAAGTGCAGAATGGGAAATGCCCATTAATGTTACATGACGGAAATCCGATTACATGTGCATTATGGGAATGGAAAGCTACAATGGTGGGAACGGAGAGCATTGCGCCCTCCGCCGCGCGGCCACGGCTGCATCGATATAGACCACGGATCATCTATACAATGGATTGGAAACCTGGGGCTTCGTAAGTGAAGCACGGTGGCCATAGTGGTCATCAAAAAGATCCCAGAGCAGTTGGTAGAGCCGTCATTCATTACAAAATGTTAACAATTGAAGGTGGATAAGCCGACATAACAGCACAGAATCAAGCAATTCATTGAGCTCATTGTATTTTGCGCGTATGGATGGCAATGCCTCTAAAACGTGACCTCGGGATACAACTTCTGTTTTAAACGCGTGTCATCTGGAATGGTATTGTGTCGGTAGACCAAGATGCCCGTCCCTTTGCTTCATTCCATCTAATATACAACTACTGTTGTGTAGCCATCCATTGTATAGAGATCAGTGATATAGGACAAATCCGACCAGCCAAATTATGGTCAGAAATTGATCCGCCATTACTGAGGGGGCATCAACCCAAAACCTCACCCAAATCTTTTGTACGTCTGCACCACGCTTGATTAAGTAAAATTCCAAAGGTACACTTAATCTGCACATTGGGTGAATTCAAGCAGGATGCACCCCATCTATGGCTGCCGAGTGAGGTGTTGGAATGTGTCCCGGATGTGTATAGCTGACTCCGGAATGACGTCACTCTCGTTGAAAACAATAAGAATAATCATGAACTTATAAATCGCAAGTAATGCTTGTTTGCACTTCAATGAAAAAAAAAATGCAGACGTAAACAAATAAACCATTCAGCTGACTTATTTGACATTATGACTTTAATGTGTCACAACAGCACCAATTAATGAATATCTGACATAGTGCATGATGGGAAATGGGATGTTATCAATGTGTTAACGGTAGAGCATGCGCCGCCTCCGCCCTGCTGCAATCGATATAGTTGACTCCGGGATGACGTCACTCTCGTTGAAAACAATAATAATAATTAAGACTTATAAACAAAAGTAATGATTGTCTGCACTTGCAACTTAGAAAAAAAAATGCAGATCGGAGCAAATAAAACTTTTCTTGCACTTATTTGACATATGACCTTAATTGTGTCCACAAATGCACCAACAAATAAATGGATATCTGACATAGTGCATGTGGTCAATGGGATGTTATAATGGTGGGACACGGTAGAGCATGCGCCGCCGCCGCCGCTGCCACGGCTGCATCGATATAGGTACCTCCGGGATGACCTTCCTCTCGTTGCAACAATAATATATAATGAAGATTAGAAAGCGCAAGTCATGAATTGTTTGCACTTGCAAATTAAAAAAAAATCAGAGCGTAACGAAATAACATATTTCAGTTGACTTAATTTTGACTTATACCTTAATGTTTCAAAATAGCACCAAAAACCATGAATATCTGACATAGTGCATGATGGGACAATGGGATGTTATCACTGTGGGAACGGTAGAGCAATGTGCCGCCGCCGCTGCCACGTCTGCATCGATATAGGTGACTCCGGGCTGACGTCACTCTCGTTGAAAACAATAATAAAATAAATGAGACTTATAAAGCGCCAGTAATGATTGTTTGTCGACTTGCAAATTGAAAAAAAAATGCAGATCGTAACAATACAACTATTCAGCTGACATTATTATGACATTATGACCTTAATGTGTCACAACATGCACCAACATAATGAATATCTGATCACAAAAGGTGAAGCTTCGCGCGACGCCGCCGCAGCTTGCTTTTTAAAAGGTGAAGCTTTCGCGGCGCGGCAAATGGTTGGTATTCTAAAGTTTAGCCTCAAAATTTCAACACAAAAAGGCCCAATTACGTGCATTTTTGCACGAATTGGGCTCTAGTACTTGTTAAATAACATTAAACTGAACTAAGGAAATAGTTAGGGCTCACTAAGTAAATGTGGATACCGATGGATAAAGTTGTTTACACAAATATTCCGTTGTTTCTAGAACATTTTGGGAAAATTATTTTTTGCACTTATTGGGATCAAGTTGTCACCTATTAGAAGTTTGCTGTACAACATTCACAAAAAGCCAAATATGTGAATTTTTGCACGTATTTGGCTCTAGACGCTACCCCGGCTCGCCGCGCGCAAGTGGCTGTAACCCTGCTATTAACTAAAACGGGGATCCGTCTGCTCATTACCCACGGTCGGGGTATTTAGCCTGCTGACTTTGTTTTCAGTTTTGTAGACTTATGGACCCATCTTTTTCACTTTCTTGCTGGGACATTTAATATTAATTATAAGAACAATATACAGATGTTGAATCTTAAAAAGGAATTTTATTATGGTAATAACATCCATTTTTGAAAAAATAAGATTTGATGAAGTCATCGGCATTGATTGGTTTATTATTATTTTAGGGGACCCTTCATGTAAAAATGCCGTACGTATCCCTACATTGGGAAAAACACCCGATTATCGTCATCGTACGTCGTTTTTTGAATCATAGGGAAAAGGTAAATTTGTACTGTTTTAGACATAATAAACCGTGTTCTTTTGGAAAAATAATCGCACTCTGGGCAGAGGGCATATTACCGACCTTGATTTAACATAGTCGGATTTAAATATATCTGTCGCCCCCGAAGAGCAAGCTGATACCTGATACCTGACATGTGACCTGGTACTGAACGTGACACACAACTATTCATCTCGTTACCGTTTATAACTAGCAACCTGGCAAAGCAGCAAGCATTCTGTAGTCTCCGTGGGGTGGGGGGGGGGGGGGGGATTTCACAGCGTAATCGTGATCAAGATTTGAACTATACGTAGTAAAGACGAGTTTAGGGGGGGTTCGGACACGATCTGCTCGATTGGGCATTGGGAATTTCCAAACGTTCATTTATGGAATTTCCGCCGTGTATTCCCTACGGCATCCTCGGTCCCAGTGACAATAAAACCAATCACTTTTTAAACCTTTGTTCAAAAGATCTTCGTAATATCATGATAAATTCAGAAAAAATTATTCACTTCAAAATCCGTCGGTTAGTGGATTACCCCGCTGTAAAATAGTGTATTTCCAATAACGGTCATTTAGATTATAAATATTCTGTGCCAGGCCTAGTCTTTAGTCGAGTCTGTGTGTAACCGTTCCATATGCGTAACAGCGCCCTCCTACCGTTAAGTCTTTGAACAGACTAGCACCCGGAATTTGATGCCTTTTTGAATTGGCTGTTGCTGTTAAGTTGCATGTCCTACCCCCGACTAGTTTCAATGCATTTGAAGGCGTAGTAAAAACACCTTTCGAAACCTAACACCTATAGATGATATCTATCGCTCCTTCTACCGAACTTGCTTGATAGCTCATCGGTTTAGAGCGTCGTGCATGTATACGAAGGTCGCCGGTTCGAATCCTGGCCAAGCGCACATGTTTTTTTTTTTCAACATATCGTGCGCGTGGCCATCTCCATGGAAAGATTATAAATATATCTATTTTTCAATGCAGTTCAAGTCATAGTGTGTACTTTTTCCAATGACTTAACTTCCCAGCATCGGGGTAAGCTAATTAATCTTAATTGTGTTCACATGTTTCAAAATTCAAATCAATGCAAAATATGCTCCTTAGATGATAGCCATGAAACCTAATATAGCATGTCATGAACGCATGACTTGAAACATTTTAACCTGCATGCAATAACATTGGGTTCCGAATTTGACACCCTCCACTTGGTTTACATCCAGAATTTCAGGTGATGATTTTCAGCTGTGCTTTTAATTTGGTTTTGTATTGAATGTACACAAAGCTCCAGAAACTTCCCCTGCCAAAGTAATCTCCTATCAAACATAATACCCTTTGAAACATACCTCCATGGCCTACAGAGCTATGCGCTCTTTAGCCATTCGCACCGATACACTCTAATATCAAAACACCCTATTATAATTATTATACACCCCATAACATTGACTCCTGGTTACTTATTGGATAAAACAAACTGAAATTAAGGATCGTAATTATGTCTGATAATAATGCCATGGATAACTATCTAAAGTTATTTAACAATATTTCCGGTATTTCTAGAAACATTTCTTGCCATACTGGGCTCCAATTACTCATTGAATGAAGTGCAAGTAAAATTTAAGAACAAAGTTATCTTGGTATGTGAATGATGAATAAAGTTTATTTCACACTTTTCTGGTGTTTTCTAGAACATTTATAAAAATGTTTAATTTTTTGCACGTATTGGGCTCAAGTTTGTCACCTATTGAAGTGTGCTGTACCAAATTCAAACAAAAGCCCAATACTGCATTTGCACGTCGTGGCTCTAATTTACTTTTGAATTAAATCAAAGTGAAATTAAGGAAACTAAGTTAGGTCTGTTATATATTTGATGGATAGCGCCGCATAGAGTCTTTAATAACTTTATGGTTATTTCTGAATTCGGAGCATTATTTTTTTTTGCAAGTATTGGGCTGGAAATTACTAACTGAATAAGTGTCAAGAGATTTTTTTAAACAAAGTTAATTCTGGGTATGTCAATGTTGAATAAAGCTATTTGAAAACTTTTTGGGTTTCTAGAACATAAAATCAAACTGAAATTACGGAAACTAAGTAAGGTTTGCAATAAATGATGGATAACAGTGGCTAAAGTTTATTTAACAAATATTCCGTTGTTTCTAGAACACTTCGGAAAATGTTAATTGTTTTGCACCGCATTGGTGCAAAAGTACTCTTTGAATGAGAAGTGCAAGTAAAATTAAGAAACAAAGTTAATCTTGGTAGTCAAGGTTGAATAAAGCTATTTGAAGAATTGTTGGTTTTCTAGAACATTTTGGAAAATTCATTTTTTGCACGTATGGGGCTTCAAGTTGTCACCTATAGAAGTTGCTGTACAAAATTCAACACAAAACGGAAACTAAGTTAGGTCTGTTAATAAAGATGGAGTGAGTTATTTAACAATATTTCCGGTAACACTTAGGGATAAAGTCATTTTTTTCCACGTATTGGGATTGGAAATTACTCATGAATAAGTGCAAGTCGAATTTAAGAAACAAAGTAATCTTGGTGTGTCAATGATGAATAAGCTATTTGGACAATTGGTTGGTGTTTCTAGAACATTTTGGAAAATTCATTTTTTGCACGTATTGGCTCATGTTGTCACCTATTGAAGTGCTGTACAAAAATTCATTCACAAAAAGCCCCCAATTTACGTGCATTGCACGATTGGGCGCTAGTTAACCCATTGAATAAAATCCAAGTGAAATTACGGAAAGAAGTTAGGTTGGCGATATAAATA
This sequence comes from Ophioderma brevispina, assembly GCA_023653785.1. Classification (NCBI taxonomy): domain Eukaryota; kingdom Metazoa; phylum Echinodermata; class Ophiuroidea; order Amphilepidida; family Ophiodermatidae; genus Ophioderma; species Ophioderma brevispina. The sequence goes on from JAMKCH010032905.1 coordinate 15,477, forward strand.
AGGGATACCAATGGCTAAAAGTGATTTAACAAAATTTCGATGTTTTCTAGAAACCACTTCGAAAAAAATATTGTTTTGCAAGTATTGGGCTCAAAATTACGTGCATTTTGCACGTTATTGGGTCTCTTTACATATTGAATAAAATCAACTGAAATTACGGAAAATAAGATAGGGTTTGCTATAGAAATGATGGATAACAATGGCTAAAGTTATTTAAGAAATATTCCCGATTGTTTCTAGAACAT